>JAPQWV010001982.1:0-67392 GCA_027422505.1 Craterostigma plantagineum | reverse complement strand
GGGGACGGTCGAATAAACTTAAGAGTTTTACCATTGCAGTCATTCCGTTAGTTGTCAAAATGTATCTGACGTGAATGAGCCCATAGAGCATTTCAGCAGCTGATTCGACTAATTCACTATGTTCTTCGGTAAACGAGTCATCTACGTGTGTATGCATCATCACGGATTGTGAATGAAATTTAAAAGGTGAGTTGGTCAATAAAGATACACATATAAAGCTTTTCAGGTAGGGAAACGCGGAAAACTGATTACCATTTGAGGACTCAATGTCAAGAATTAAGTCAAGAGCATGGTCATAGTATGGGACTTGACTGCTCAATCCACATAGATTGAAATCATCTTCAATATAATCATCATCAACTTCACAGAAGAACTCATTTCCTCTCAAGCTGCAAAACCATGAAATCCAGGAGGTATCATCCCCATCCGAACCACTGACATCAGATTCTTTGCTGTCTGTCTCAGATTCCTCTGCAATGAAAATGAATGGACACAATAATATTACTGTGTTAGTTATCCACATGAATCAATGCACCGTTTTTTTTTTTACATAATCAGGTCACATGACTAAACAATGGCCATTCTTGTTAGCATATCATAATAGATAGATACTAAAAGGTCTAAGCTTCGAGAAGATTCATCAGAACAGCTTTATAGTAAGCACATGAGAAGGCGCAAACGATGGCAACAATTCGCCACGTTCGAAAGAACAACTAAAGAAGAAGATGGTTACTGAAACCTCTCAGATCTAGTTTGATGTCTAAACAAACAGTTCTAATACATCAGTCATCGAGAGGAATTCAATATGAACAAGATCAAAAGGCGACTATTTATCAAATAAAAGTTACCACTTGAATTACATATAAGCCGCACAAACTTCTGAAATATCACAAGCACAGACAGAATAACCAAATGGATATGCTATATCATAAAAACTAAAACAAATAAAAAGGAAGTCGATGCTTAAGACTAAAAGGAGACGAATTGCATATTTCCTCCACACGTAAACCACACAACAAAAGCATCAATATGACAATCCACAAACAACTAAACCAAGGGAACAACAAACAAGCCTAAAAAGCAGAGCTAATCAAAAGGAAAGTAATGCGCAAATACCATCAGAGAACTTCTTGTTGGTATCAAGAGTGGAAGATGGCCAATTGTCTCGATTGTCGGCGTACTTTGCAGCTGAGGTGGACGGTACGGCGAGCTTGTTCCTCGAAGTGGACGGCGAGGGTCTCTCCAAGTGTTTGTCCAAAGGATCGTTTATTCGCTTCGGATCTAGCATATCCGTGCCCATCTATGAACCAACGCCTCTATGCATCTCTGATTCTCACTGAATCTGAGAGACAAAAGTGAAAACTTTTGAGTAAGTAAAAGTTAGGGCGTTCGTTTTACTTCTGGAGAATTTGAGATCGTAGAGTTAATTTGTGTGGTAAAATATCTTTTTGCCTCTTTCATTACGATGTTATCAATTTAGACTCCACACTAATTTAGTAGCGTTCGATAATATTGTACGAGTCAAAAGAAAGTGGTAGACTTGATAATTTCAAAGTATAATTATGCCACTTCCTCCTACTAACCGCGAGATTGGTGATGAGATTTAAGTGGATTTCGTCCACCATATGATAATTCAAGCTCCTGAAGCTAATATATACGTAAGAGGCTTTCTCCTCACATCACCAATTGGTTTTAGGAAGAACACCTCGATTTCTAATATAGTATTAGAAGGAGCTTCCATTGACCGTCACCTGATTCATATGTCTACGTGTTAGGCAAGTCATGCCACACGTGAAGGGGCGCGTTGAGATTCTAAGTGAGTTTCGTCCCACATCGGATAACTCAAATTCTTGAAACTAGTATATATATATATATTATATAAAAGAGACTTTCTCCTCATATCTTGGTTTTAGGAAGGACCCCTCGATTTCTAACGATTGACTTTAATTCTGCTTTTTTTCTCTGTCTGATTCAAGGAGGACCGTTTTCCAAAAGTTCGACCCGAATCATTTACCCGATCACTCTAGCATTGTTGGTGTACATGGTTCAGTTTCAGTAATAAATACATATACCCGCGATAGATACCCAATCTACATACTTCCTCTGATATTTATTTACTTACCAAACTCATCGTTCAGAATCAACCACTCGCATGACCATCGAGCTAAGCTCGCCGATGGCGCCTTCATCGTCATCGTCCTCTACATCCTCTCACCTCGATCGATTCTGGTCGTCGGCTCTCCGCTCGAAGCCTCTTGCTTCTGCGGCGGACGCCGACGTCCGTTCGGTTTCCCGACACGGCCTTGAACGGCGGCTAGGCCTCTTCGATTTGATTCTGATTGGGATTGGCGCTTCGATCGGAGCTGGTATTTTCGTCGTCACTGGTACTGTGGCTCGCGACGCGGGTCCAGGTCAGCATGATTTTGCAGTACTTCATTATTTCGTGTTAATGCAACTACTTCGATTTCTGCTACTAATTCATTGCGACTTGATATGCGATGAGTCCACGTAAGGTTTCGTTACTTTTTTGCGTTAGTGAGGTTTAACTCCTGAAGAGTGCTCTGATCTGAAGCGCTTTGATCTAATGCTTGCCTACTATGGTTTTCAAACTAAAATCAATTTTCTCATTTTGGGAAAATTTGAAGGAGACTCGATTATCTGAGAAATCATTAGTACTTTGGTGTAAGAAAATATTGCATAGCAGCATCTATTGTTAAAAAGTAAACAGAATATTGATCGAGATTACTATTTGATTCTGCTAGAACCCAGTCAATGAATATCCTGGTGATCATCATTAGTGCGTGCATTGCAAAACAGTTGGATAACTAGTTCTGTACTACATGCCAATTACCTAATCTTTTACTAATTATCATTACACTTCAATATTGAGATTCTTTCCACAATTAAGATGTATCTATTAGGCGACAGCCTATAAGATGGTGGTGAATATATCAACAGTTGATCGTTGAAGTAGACCATCCAAAAGCAGATCTATTGAATATGTCAGAATATCAACTATTTTGAGATTTTAGACTTCTTTGTTTTTTTCTGCCTAATATCTCACTGATACGTTTGCTTCTCATTGCAGGAGTTACAATTAGTTTCGTAGTTGCTGGAGCATCTTGTGTACTGAATGCACTCTGTTACGCTGAATTAGCTTCTCGCTTTCCGGCAGTTGTTGGGGGAGCTTACTTGTACACATACTCCGCTTTTAATGAGCTCACCGCTTTTCTTGTTTTTGCTCAGTTGATGCTCGACTACCATATTGGTGCTGCTAGCATAGCACGTAGCCTGGCTAGCTATGTAGTGACTGTGCTGGAGCTTATTCCTTTTCTCAAGGATAACATCCCAGACTGGGTTGGCCATGGGGAAGATGTTTTTGGAGCACTATCTATTAATATATTAGCTCCCATTCTCCTTGTGCTTCTTACTTTAGTTCTGTGTTGGGGGGTGGGAGAATCTTCATTGCTGAATTCGATTATGACAGTGACCAAGGTTTGACACTTGTTTATGTATTTTTCTTCGTCAAAATCGTCTTTAAGTTATATCCTTGGTCGGGAGTTTTATATGATGCCGACAACGAAATATTCCGATACTGCTGCTGCAGGTGATTATTGTTATATTCGTGATAATTGTTGGATCTTTTGAAGTCGATGTTTCTAATTGGAGTCCTTTTGCTCCAAAAGGGTTCAAATCAATATTGACTGGAGCAACTGTCGTTTTCTTTTCATATGTTGGATTTGATGCTGTTGCTAATTCTGCTGAAGAATCTAAGAGACCTCAGGTGTGTTGTAAATCATATATGCTGAAGACCACATCGTTCTTGCTTGCTTTTGCTACGTGAAAGATTCTCAAGTTTGAATCTGCAAATCTTATTTGTTTAACTTGGTTATTTCAGAGGGACTTACCATTGGGCATAATCGGTAGCCTCTTAGCCTGTGTTGTATTATATGTTGGAGTCTGCTTGGTGATTACTGGAATGGTGCCATACCAGTACCTTGGGGAAGATGCACCTTTGGCAGAAGCCTTCACTGCTCGAGGTTTAAAGTATGTGTCGGTTTTAATCAGCTTTGGCGCAGTTGCCGGACTTACAACAACCCTTTTAGTTGGCCTTTATGTTCAGGTGAAGTGAATCTCAATGATTCTGTAATTGACCTTCTTAATCTTAAAATACTAATGGAAATATCATAAGACATGAAAAAATAAATCTCCTCACATAGATAAAACTGAACTTCAAATAATATATTAGATGTCATGGGGCATTTTTGCTTAATGAAATGCGCACCACTGCCTATTCATTGTTTGTATACAATCTTGGTGTCAGTAACTAGTGATTTCTTGATTACAATTTGTCAGTCTCGTTTATATCTTGGACTTGGAAGGGACGGTCTACTACCCGCTATATTTGCTAAAGTGCATCCTACACGGCATACTCCAATCCATTCGCAAATTTGGGTCGGTCTGATCGCGATCATCTTGTCTGGGCTTCTTAATGTGCGGGTGCTCTCGCACATTCTTTCAGTTGGATCCCTGGTACTTTTCTACTCTTTCCATATATATTTTTATATATACAGTCTATTTCTAACTTTAGGCCCAGTGTTGATACTTTCCATCTGTACAAAGATTACCACTTTTTACTTTGAATAAGCATATTCGTCCATAGTATTAGGTGCTCACTGTGAAGATGGTGCTTGTTGATGATATTTTCCCACATCAAAATATATCTACTTAACTTATTAACACTCTTCCTACTACCGTTCTTTTGAAGTTGATCTTCAGATCAACATGATTTGTGTGATATCATCATGCCTGCTAATTTATCTAGGGAGTTCAGCAGACTCTTGAGTTAAAAAGACTTATTTGATCTGGATTGCTTCAAACTACGACACCCATGAGTGGCGTTGTTGAAAATGTTGTCCCTCATATGAATTAATGTCAAAACAGATAAGACTACTACTTTACTTCATCTTAATTTATTTGAAGATGACAAATCTATTTCAGACAGGGTATTCGGTTGTTTGTGCTTGCGTGGTAACACTCCGCTGGAACGACAAGACTTCAATCCAGTCTTCAAACAGGAGGATTTCTAGCAGAGCTGAAGGCATGATTTGCCTCTTCGCTATTGCCTGTTGTGGCTTTTTAGCGGGTCTCTTTTTCCGCATCGGAGCTTCAATCATTATTATTATTTTCGCTGCCGTTATTGCAGTTGTTTGTGTTGGGGCTCTTTATCGGAGACAAGTAAGATACTTCCCATTTTTAATGTGAAATTTCTCTTTTCACTTCCGAGAGAACTAGATAACATGAGGAATGTATATAAACACGCTAATGGGTTAGGAATGTTAAAGATATTTTGTATGCCCCTTTACGCACATGCAATAGAGTCCAAGCATATGCACTTTGTGCGAACATTTTACGTTGTCATTCTTTTGCAGTTGTATTCAGATCCAGTAGGTTTTTCATGTCCCGGAGTTCCGATCATTCCATCAATCAGCATTTTCGTCAACATTTTCTTATTTGCTCAGGTAACGCTTGCTTGTCCAATTTAGAGCCCAACAGGGAATGTTTTTTTTCATTATGAAAGAATAGTCTTATTTGTTTATTTTTTCATATTTCATTCATCTCTTTCTTTGACTACAGCTGCATTACGAAGCATGGGTGAGATTTGTTGTGCTGATCATCGTGACAGTCGGCATTTATGCATTTTATGGGCAGTTTCATGCCGATCCTTTGGGCTCGAACGCCTCTATTGTTTACCACAAAGCACCGGCCGAAGAGCATCCCTAATTCCTTCCGCCTTGTACGTTTGTCTTCCTTTAAGTTGCGTTTGGATTGGCGTATTCGAACTAAATCTCGTGATCTGAAATCATGAATTTCAAAATCTTAATTTCAAATCCAAATTCATTGTTTGGCAAACGTTAGGATTTCGAAATTCGGATTTCAAAATGAAGTTCGACCTCAAGCGCTCGAGGTAGCTCGTCGAACTCGACTTCTAGCTTTTTGTTAAAAGATTAAAAAGTACAAAAATTAAATAAAAACAAACTCGTAGGACGGCTTGCGAGCTTTCGAGCACCTACGAGTGAGCTCGAGCTCGAGCCGGCTCAATCGCTAGCCCGTAACGAGCTCGCGCCGGTTCATCGAGCTCACGTCAGATCGACTCATCATTTACACATCACCATTATTATTATTATTATTATTATTATTATTGTTGTTGTTATTATTATTATTTATTGCTATTATTTATTATTATTATTTGTGAAAAATTCATTGCTTCGAAAACGGACCATTTGACATGGAATTTCAAATCCGACAAATAATAAGCATTTCGGTTTTACATCGGATTTGACTGAAATCGAAATCCAAATCCACTCGATTGCCAAACGGTAGATTTGGGCCAAATCCGGATTTCAAATCGAAATCCGAAATCCAAACGGGGCATTATGGAATTCTGTTGTTAAAATATGAACTTCATTGGCTTCTGTACGCATTTATCTATCATTCATGGGTTGTAGTGTATCTGTATAGTGTTTCGAGCGTCAGAATATGTGTCATCTCCTATGTTAGAATGTGTCGTGGGTTCTAATATGAAATCAAATCAATCGATGTCTATTTGTTATATTTATCATTGTTTCATGCTCTTTATATTTTGTAATCCTTGAATAAAATATATCTTACTTTATGTACATTAATTAAATAGGTCATTTTGTGACCATTAATTGCAGCACATGACACACTAAAATACTTGTAAGAGTATTAGGTCGTTTTAGTAGTAAACGGATGTTTGACTATCGATCCACGAGGACAATAGACATAAGTTCGAGTATTGATCCACGAGGAAACAGAAGTAAGTTTGAGTATCGATCCACGGGGACAGATCAATTATTTCTAGGACTATTCCGAACTCTAATTTAGACTAATATTTATCCAAGTATTTGATAAAAGATTAAAGTAGCAAATTACTAAGTGCGATGAAGTAACTAATGAAAGCTATGAGATGACCACAGTTTCCAATATGACTAATCATCTGGTCCATGGGATGCACATCAAGATCCCACAAACTACAGCGATCGAGTTCTCTGACGGGATTTGAACCTCCTACCTCTCGCTTGAAAGTTAGGGACCTACTCACGATGTCAAGTCAAGTCCTCGGGGGATAAGTAATTGTCTATTCGGAGTAATGTTCTTCGTCAAACACCATTCAATAGTAGTATGAATACAATTGTTATCGACTTTTTCACACGATATCAATTATGAAGTTACAACCATGGTTCGTCAAGATTCCGCTATGTGATTGTGTCGGGATTTAAAGAAAAAGAAGTTCAAAAATTTCCGTGATGATCTAAGCTGAATCTTACGTCAAGTTTATATAATAACATGTATGTATAAGAGAATTTCTAACTGTTGGTAGATGTGTTCATAAGGTTTGAAAAACCGTAACCAGATCGTAAACCCTGGATTTATGTCAGGTTTACCCAATAACATGTATGTAAAAGAGATCTCTAACTGTTGGTAAAGGCGTTCATAAGATTTGAGGAATTGTGACCGAACCGTCTGTCAACGATTCGGTTAATCATGGTCAACCGTTATTGTTTCAACCGTAGCCGACCTTCAATTATAAAGGTTCGGTTACACTCATTCATTTTACTAACCTTAAGCCGACGACTTGTAACCGTCTTTCATATAATGAACAAATATATGATTTTGTTGCTCTTCTTATAGTAACCAATGGTAATTTTTATTCACAATTCTTTATTGTTTATTTGTTATTCCTTATGTCAACGTTAAAAGGCTTGGTCGATTGAATAATGAACTTTGATCTTTAGAAGGAAACGCCTACAATGGGTCCGTCGACTCGAAGAACGAGCGATCATCGCAGTATTTAAGGTGTAATTTTTTTCGAATATTAGATGTAAAAACGTTTATGTTAGTTCAATTGGGACCGAACAGTTCTCTAATTTTGCTAGGGTTCTTGAGTGCTTTCGACCTGTCCGCAAACTCCTCAAATTCTAAAACCCCAAATCGTGAAAAATCCTCAAAACCCCCATGAAATGAACCGCCATGCTCCTCCGCCGGACAACAACTGCAACCGCCACCGCCCTATTCTCATCCTTCGCCGCCGAAGTCTCCCACCACTTTTCAACCACCTCCACCAACAAACCCTTCTCGAAAATCCCAGGAAGGCACAGGTCTAAAGTCATCCAACAATCACAAAAAGCAGTCACTGATTATCTACACACCACACGCTCTATACCTTACCTATACGCCGAGCACATTGCCTCCAACTCGCCTAACTCACTATGGAAGGTCGTCTCCAAAGTACCCTTTTCAACTTCCGAGTACTTGCATTCACTGACGAGGTATCTAAGGTACCATCCTCTAAACGAAGTCGAGTTCTTCTTGGAAAGTATTGGGTTGAGCAGCGATGGTGACTCCGATTGTTTTCTTGGTCAAGACATGTTTTTTCTTTCGGACTATAAGAAATTTGGCGTGGTTTGTACATTAGCTGGTATGGGATTTCCTTGGTGTAAAATGGGACTTTTGTGTAAAGCCGAAAGCTCTGTGTTCGATTCAGAGCCTTTCCAGTTGGAAATAAAGGTAAATGAGATCAAGAATAGATATGGGTTCGATAGTTTTAGTCTGATTGGTATTTGCTTGTCTTTCCCGCAAGTCTTGTGTGGTGGCTTTGATGGTTTGTTGAGGGATTTGAAAGTATTGTTTGTGGATCATGGCTTATCGACTAGCATACAAGGCGAAGTCGATGGCGTTCTTGAAGTCTGTGAAAAAGTTCGGGTCTTTTACGATTTGGGTTGTGAGATGGGGAAGATTGGTGAACTGATGGGAAGAAGCAAAGCTGTTTTTTTAGATTACAAGAAGGAAGATCTCATTAGAAAAATCGATTTCTTCTCTATATTGGACGTTCCAAAGCATGAAATCGGGGAGCTGCTTCTCTCGAAACCCTTAATTTTAACTTTTGAATCAAATCAACACGCCATTTCAGTGTCGGAATTTCTGAAACACTTTGGGCTAAATTGGAAAGACCTGAGATCACTCGAAGAGAAGTATCCGCACGTGTTTGGTAGGAATAGAATGGCTAATCTGCCTCATATCTTAAAGTCAATGGATCTTTGTGAATGGTTCTTTCATCAATTGAAGAATAAAGACGATTCTCTGTTGTGTTCATACACCATCGGCACTTGCCATGACACCTCGGACACGCACTACTCAGAGGGCTTAAAGAAGATAAGTTCAAAGAGAACATATGCTCATTCCTTCAAGAAATTGAATTTCTTGCACAGCATAGGCTTTGGTGAGAACAAATACACAATCAGATCCCTTTATCTGCTGAATGGAACCAGCGATCAACTAGAGCAGCGTTTCAATTTCCTCTTACAACGTGGAATAAAGCACTCAAACTTGTGTTCGATCGTGAGGATAGCTGCTAGGATTCTGAATCAGCATGAGAGCAGTCTCGAGAAGAAAATCGACTATCTCTGCAATGACTTGGGATTGTCTTTAGAGTACCTCGATGTTTTCCCTTCGTATCTTTGTTATGACTTGGAGAAACGAATAATACCGAGATATGAGTTGCATCAAAGGCTCTTGGAGAGAGGATTTCTGAAGGAGAGATTTTCCCTTGCCACTATTATAGCGACTGGTGAGAAACAATTCGTCGAACGTATCGCCAGAATTGATTCTGAGGCTGCCAAGAGATGGCAAGAAAGTTCAGACAAAACTGATGTATAGTATGTGGTGTAGAGGCTTCGGCTATTTGTATGATTGTCATCTTTGTAGGAGAAGAATTTTATTTTGTGCATACGCTTCATACAATCTGGCACTATGATGTTTGTGTTCTGAGGTACTGACAGGCATTGTTAGTTGGATATTCTAACACTGATAATTATGTAATGAGACGTTTAAAGTGTCGGAAAATATGTGCTGATCGTGGTTCACGATCTATTACAGAACTGTAATTTGATGCAATAAATCAAAGATCAAATAGCTCTTCGAGGAAAAACTTAAAATAAAAATTGTAGAAAGGTTTTACTAGACCCAAAAATCAAGAAAAGCTTAAAAACCCAATCCATGGATCCTGATTTATAAGAATGTCAGCAAAATTATGCAGTTTTTCTTTTCCACTAACGCATTCGAAACTATGCCTTTCTAGTAAAGTAAAACACTGCAGCACTAGTTCAGGGATTCGATCGAAATATGAAGCAATCTCACTCAGAAGATCTGAAAAGGGTTTTAACCAATAGTCTCAGGCGGGAACATAAGACTCGAGCATTAATTGGGCGGGAGAAGGCGAAGTGAGCTCAACAATCAAGTAGATGAACTTCCATTGCTTGTCTTGTTTGTCCTTGAACATCTCTGTGAACACTTTCCCAGCTCCATGTGGTCCTCTGATGTGGAAATTAACCTTTGGCAGAAATAATGAAAAGCTGCTGTTTAATGGAGTTATAATAATAAAGACATCATCATATAATAATAATGGGATTGATATTATTACCATAATGTGCTCGACACCATCTTCATCTGTCCATACTTTATTAGGAACTCGTTGACGAGCAGCTCGATTCCTACTCTCTGATCCATAACCCGTGATGGGCGATCCGATCCTCACCCTAACCTTCAGTATCATATTGTCAAGAAGAAATAATATGAAATGCAATGATTGAGTCGAGAAATCCATTCTCACGTTAAGAAACCGAAGAGAATAAGGGAAAAGGAAAAAGAGCTTTACTTGGCTATCGTTTTGAATCCTCTCTAAAGCCTTGTTAAATATTTTGTACCTACATGGAACATTGACACAAATGAAAAAACCTCATGAGCTGCAAATATCTATTTAATTCAGCATTTCAACTCACTCCTTTGGTTGGAATATAAGTTCTTTAAAAACCCCATAAGCTGCAGCAGCAGCAACGCCAAGACCTGCAAGTATGATTAGACTATACGAAGCACCCTCAGCGAATGTCACTGGTTTTTCAGGGATATTATAGGTTGGGGCGTCAAAGGGATCTTCAATGGTCGACACTTCTTTACGACTCTACAAAAAAACAAAGAGAAGAAATTGTGTTTGTTTAGAATCTTGGAATAAAACTAGTTTGAAAATAACGCGGAATACTGATGATAACTGCAAAGGGTTGTTGGCAAACACTCAAATACGCATTTACATATTGCCAGCCAATTATAACTAGTATTGCACACATTGCTCTAGGCTAAAATGAAACTCACGTACGTGGAATTGCTGAATCATTATCCTGAGGTTATCTTGTAATCGTAAAGAAGTTCATACAGCTGATGGAGGAAGTATCTATTCAATACTTCATAAGAGGGATTAAGCAGTAAACCTTAGATTCTTTGTTTGGCTCTGTCGTTTTGGATGCAAAATATCGAGCAAATGAACAACTCCTCAGGCTGTATTCACCTCGAGTTGTCAATTGAAATGATGGATGAGAAGTCAACGCTTGTTGTCTGGTCAATTGATGTCTGATTATGCTATAATAGTTACCTGCTACAGCAATATCAGTTCATTTCTGATGAAGCTACAAATTGTTCTGAATACCACCATTATAATTAGCATGGTTAATGTAATATATGACAACTATAGCATAAACACCTCAGCTTATTCATCGAAAAAGATAAATTGCCAACATATACCGAATTTAAACAGGACAGAGGTGAGCTAAAATCTTCAACAAAGGACGAAGACTAAGGTAAAAAACTGTGCATGATTAGCTTAATTGTCTGTATAACCCAAAAACATCGAGATTAGCTCTGCACCACTTTTCACTTGCTTCGAATGAAATGTGTACTCGTAATAAAGATACACGACGTACTTACCCACACAAACTCGATGAGAAGCCTGAGATAAAGCAAAGAAAACTCTCATTAGGACAGAATCATGACATGAGCTCAAAAGTTAGAAAAGCAAAACAAAATTTTAAACGCAGACATAACTACAATTGATATGGAAATGATTTTCATTTCTTTTGCTAAGCTGCGCATCTATATACTTAAGTTGCATATGTGCTGGCCGCAACGATCCACATATAAATCATATTATGTTATCACAGTCGCAACAAAATCATTCAAGAACTGGTCAATATGCTTAGAAAGAAATAAAAATAAAAGAAAATTAAGCAGCAGCATCAGTTGGGCAAACAAAATGATGCCCTATCGATATATCATTTCCAAAATGATCAATCCCCATTGCTAAACATAAATACGATTTTAAATTTACTAGTCGGTTTTCAGAAAATGTCTGTTGAAGTAGCGTCGTTGACGTTATTTACATAGAACTATAACACTGCCATCAAAATACATGTATTTTTAAATGTCGATAACCCGCTACAGAGAGTATGGATACCATAAACTTGCTTTCAGTTACACAAACACAAAGGGGAAATGCAACAAGTATTTCTCTTATGATGCAAAAGTCAAGTGTGAAGAAGGCACTTATCTGAAAGAAACAATCTTACTCTGTTTCAGATTCAGATTATGCATCAGTGTAACCATCACTTAAAATCAACAATCAACCCACATGAAATTTGAAAACATATCATCCAAGGGCATAAATAATAAAAAGAAGAGCTCTTCACCAATTCACACTCCATTATCAATCAATCCCTTCGGTTAAGAGTAAATACGATTCAACCACCATTAAATGAGAACTAAACAAACAATCAATAAGAAATCAGAAATTTGAACATACCCTTCCGCTAAACTCACTCGAGAGTGATTTTTCGGTTGCTAAGGATGAGAATCCAGTAAAACCCACATCACATCTACGCTCAAAACCCTTCTGTGATGATCGCAAAACGTTTATGAACTTGTTCTTCATTGCAAAACCACTGTTCTTAAGGTGCTGCATCCTTCCGTTTCGTTTCCCTGTGATTCTGAATTCAATTAAATTACGAAAAGAACAATGTAAAATTAATTAGGTGTAAAATCCAATAACCTCTCCTCAACACGCAAACAATACGTCTTCAAACCTAGTATTAAAGTTTAAACCATACAAAATTCCTATATTTTTGTTGCATAATTTTTTTCACCATTTTACCATTTTATAGAAATTTAACAAAGCATACTCTTAAAAAAAATATTACTTGTATTAAAAATTAATATCCACATTTTAAATAGAAAATATATTAAAAAAATTACTTTTAAGATTATTGTTAAATGGTGTGTTTAGACACGGATGGATCCTTTGTCCCACTATATGTCCCAATACATATACCAACTATCAATTTGAACTCATATCGTTTATAACTAAGAGAGAAATACTATAAATGGTGAGACACTTACGTTGAAAATCGAGAGAAAATTCTATGGGTCCCAATAATGCAATTCTAGATTTTTCTTTCTCTTCTATTTCTTGATCAATTTCTCCTACATTAGGATACTAAAATTTCGTGATCAATACTCGTACGTCTCCACTTCTTTCACGCAAGGGAGACACTCACTAGAAGATTCGGTCACATGTATACTAAAGTACAACCCTTCATAACTAGACATTCGCTAACTAAACTCCTAGACCAACTCTAGCGATTTTTAAATCCGTCTCTTTCAAGAGCTTTTACAGTCCCTTAAGAACTTACGACACCCCGCAAGGTCAACCGTAAATGATTGTAGGCCTCAACCCACAACCCGCTTGATCTTTTACCTCTCTATGCTAAGATGGCACCGTTCTTTCTTGACTCGTGTGAAGGCTATGCACTTTTTTATAGTCTATGTGCTAAGATTTCTCACTCAACTAAACTATGCGGAGATCTCATGTCTATTGTGTTGAGTGAGGTGTGTGCGTTTGAACTTTGTAGCTCTCTCATTATCTTCTGTAACACACGCATAAAGAGGAAGAACTCTTCTTGATTATCTTCTTTGCTCTTGTTTTTCTCTCTTGGATCTATCTTGAATGTGTTCTTGTTGGCTCTAGGATCCTTGAAATATATCTGCAGCTCTTGGTGTTTATTTATTGCATCCTCCCTTTGAATAGTCGTTAGACTCATTAAAATTGCTGTTGGGAGTCTTTGTCTTGACTTGGTCAGTGCTGTCAGCTTCAGCTGCTTGTACTTGCTGCTGTAATATGCTTGTACACCAGTCAACGGTTGACCAGTCCAGTCCAGTCAAGACCGAGACCGGACAGTCAAGTCAATACCGAGACCTGATAGTCCAACCAATACCGAGAACGGACATTTCAGTCAAGACCGAGATCGGGTTAACCGCCAGCTGACCACGCTTACCGATAGTTGATCAGTCCGGTTTTCCGCCCCGAGCTCATCTATGCACGTAGCTAAATATATTAGTAACACAATAATAAGTTTTGTGTTCGATCAAAATAAGATTGCTAGATATTATAATTGAACTTAATTTGACGTGAATATTGAAGCTACTGCCAACTGAGTCTCCTGAGTACAGAAGGTTTGCTTAGAATCGGCCCCATAATGTGCCGCCATCTACATCTTCATAGTAATTATATATTTTATACGTATTTTACTTCTTCCCAACAAGTCCCCCCCTTACACTAATCAATCTACCCACCTGCGGCTGTGACGCGTGGCAAATTACTCTTTGCCTCGTCAGCTACTGTCCAAATCTTCGATTTCCCAAACCCACTTAACCGCCTGCTGGTTTGTACTCAATATCAAATCTAATCCCTTGCGTGAAAAATATTATTCAATATAATCTGTGGACATATCTTTTTGTTGGACCAAAAGATGGACGCGTGTGCATATATACTGATCCCCCTATCTTGGGCTGCGCTGTCCCTTTTGGATTGAAGTAAGTATTCGAGTTTACCGTTTTAGTTCAAATGTAACAAAATTAATTAACTGATAAAATTTCCAAGTTACGCGTAGAGAATTAGTTTCCTAATTGTCAATTTTTCAGTTTGCGCTAGTGAATCTTGAAAGAAATTGCATTTGCAATTTTTACATAGTTGATTATTCTTGGGTAATCCGGGTTTTTTTCTCTCGTAACCTAATAATAGAGTTATTCTGAGACATTGCTTAAGCGATAGCAAGCCGCGTACGGCTTAGAGTCATTTGGTTTTTACGCCAAATCTTTTGTTTTGTCACTTTCTTCTATTTAATATTTCAATAATACACGGGCAGGGTTAAATTCCCAACAAATGCTTACGTACACGATGACATATATGCTATGACCTTCTCTGCTGCATATGGTGGATGACAAAGATATTTATATTCACATGCATGACCGAAGACTGACTACAAGTAAAAAAAAGGGCAACGAACGAACGCCACTCAAATAAAGCAAAAAGATGCCGATGAATAATCAAAGAGTGCCGAGTTGGAATCCGAAAGAGAAACGTTGCGAAAAATCTGGAGATATAATGAAGTCTTTCGATGCTACTTACAATTATTCATCATCAGCTTCCAATAATAAGCAGTTGGCCGCTCAAGATCACCACCAACAACTATCACGGTACGTGTTTCTCGCGTAATCCCTACTATTATAGCATCATCTGTTCTCACAACAAATCACACGATGAGGTATATTATTACATAATGACTTTCTATACATAAAGGTCTGTGTCCTTTGTTTTTTATATATATAATTAAGGCTGGAGAAGTATGATGATGAGGTATCGGAATTAAAGTGGATAAATGGGCAGCCATTGATGGAAGGCCTATCATTATCGAGGCATAATGACAGTGGGACGCTACAGTCCGTAGTTGACCGAGCCACAAAGTCCGATCCCAAAGTCAACGTTGACTATTTCCCTCCTTTCGAAACTGCTTATTATTCGCCCAGCTCTAATAATTCTCCCACCATGACGACGACTCTGATGAGTAGCAAGGGTGATATGCCGCTGGGCTATAATTATAATAATAATAGTATATCGAAGCAAAAGGAAACTATTTGGGACGAGGGTACTACGATTTCCACGAGGAATAATAAGAGCTTCTGCTGCAGCGTGTCTCAGGCATGTATCAATACAAGTCATATTTCTTGAATTATTTATTATGCGAAAATTTGCTACAATAAAAAAAAAGAAAAAAAAGAACGTGTTACATATTGTTAAATTGGTCTTTTTTTTTTATTATGTTTACATATTGTTGGGTTTATAATGATTATGATTGTCATATGATTGTAGACGGAAAAAAACGAGGTGGATTATTGTCAGAGAAAGAGAGGAAAAGTAATTGAGACGACGACGTCGTCATCGTCGAAGAAGAGCAAGGCGGTGGCTGCATCAGCAGCAGCTCATAGCGAGTCTGAAAGAGTGAGCGGCGATTTCTTTAATATTTTTCCATGATAAAATATATGATTCTATTGTAACAATCATTATAGTTTGATGCTACCTAAGCTACTACTATAATCATAATGTTCTACTACTTAATCTTATGTACGTTATGTTTAACTTATTTAGTGTTCGTTAATATCCTCGCTCAGAAAAGAAGAGACAAGATTAATCAAAAGATAAGCACCTTGCAGAAAATGATCCCCAATTCCACCAAGGTACGTATGCAAGTAAATATATGTCATCATATCTTCATGTGTTGATTCCGTAAAACTATGTGGCTCAAATGATTACTTCCGACAATAGATCATCTAGTCATTTTGATAAATATCACTTCAGTAATAGCACATATGTATATATCTATATATATGTTGTGACATATATATTATGATTAGCTTTAAACGTGCATATATATATATGATCGTCCTAGTTTGCTTACACATGCATGCAATGTTTTTTTATTTAATCTATATATAATAATACCATATCGTAGTATATGAATCAATTCTTGCTTATCCAGACTGACAAAGCTTCGATATTAGAAGAAGTGATCGAACACATGGGACAATTACAAGCACAAGTTGATGCGATGAGAAGCAAATTAATATCGAACAACGTATTATCATTACAAGTAGCCATTGAGCATCAACGACATCTAATGGCCATGAACAATATGGCACCTCATCAGCTTCACAGTGTGCCATATCCCCATCACCTTTTATCGTCTGCACTTGCTGCGAGTCTACTACAGTTACAGGTATATATTTCTTAATTCATTTGGTACATATAATAAGTATTCATTTGTATCTGAAATCAATAATAATATGTATCTATACATACGTGTGTGAGCACGCACTCGATTCATATGCTATGATATATGGTATTAACTTAAGTGTTAGTTATATCATTCATTAGATGACCTAAAATTTAATTTTAATTATATATCATTTAATTGTACGCATATGAAAACTCGATTTGGTAAAATTAATATTCTAATAAACTAAAATGGTATAAGGACAATAATTTATGCATGTCATACCAATTAATTGGAAGACCATTACTATATGTCTCTCACTTTTAATGTACTAGATAGAATAATACATAGACACGTCTATTTGTATGCCTATATTGTAACGCCAAAAAGATTTATGTACTCTTAGTCACTCAACTATACGTGGTGATGATTATTTAATTTTTTTTGTTTTTTTTTTAATTGTGCAGCATCAAAGGGCGACTATGCCCACATCTTATCAACAGCCTCCTTTCCAAAATGGGTCGACGCCAACATATAATTAAATTAAACCATCATAATATGAAATTAAGAATTTACTAAACTTGAGATGTGTTGTATGGGGTAGATTTTGTTGGTAGAAAGTTCGAATACAAACCTATCATCGATGCTAGCGTTTGACATTATATCTAATACAAGGTGTATCCCCAAGTAGAAAATACTTGCAAGTTTTGAGACTAACAACTTATATTCTCATACTTCAGAGGATCCTTAATGTCTATCTATGGGTCATTTCCCATAATTCCCTTTGTTACTTCTAACCAGTGGCAACAGAATCTTTTAACAAATTGCATCGAACAATAATCTTGCGAAAATCATCAGAGCTTATCTGCAAAACAATGTGTACTCGAGTAAGCACCAAAGTTACCAGTAAAAGAAATATGAAATATAATCACAAAGAACAACCTTTCCATCTCCATCGCTATCGAAATAATAAATCATATCAGCCATCTCCTTCTCTGACCATGTAAAATCATGGGCTTTGGCCATTCTTTCTAAATCCCTGAGGTTCAAGCTCCCTTTCCCAGTTTCTGTCAAAATATATATTAACTACAAATGAAGCCCTTAATCGAGGTAGAGGCTAAACTAAACAAAGGCATGTCATGAGGAAGATACTATATGACTACCATCAAACTGAAAGAAGCGGATAAGCACTTCGTCTTCTGACATTTGCACTCGATTGGTAATCTGTTAACGCGTGTAAAAGAAAATGAGAAGGTTTACATCTTTTGTTTATTAGAAGAATCTAAGATTATCCAGCAACAATGTCATACCGATTTCTTTCCTTTCCTCTTAGCTGAATCGACACTGAGAGTTTCCCTTATTTTACCAGTTTTTGATTCCTTAACACTAGCGGGACTTTTGGATTTCACAACTTTCGTATTACGAAAATCACGAGTTCGAGACGGAGAGCCGCTATTTACATCCAAAGTTCCTGCACAATCTTGCAGTGATAGAGCAATCGCCTGCAAATATTGTCAACCATTCGGAGCTATCAGCACTAAATGGGCGCATTTCCACGAATACATTACCACAAAAACAATTTGAAAAATCAATGAAATAGAATTTGTGACATCACCTGCTTTAGGGCATCATCATCATCTGCAAAATCTGACTCCATTGAAGGCTTTTGGACACGGCCAAGCTTATTAGGAGTTAATCTGCCTCTCTTAGCCTGGAGCGAAGAGTTCAAGGGATGTATCACTTATACCAAATAACTTGGAGACATAGCAAAAGAATATTATGGCAAAAACTAAATGCACATAATAATTCGATCTTATAGTTCATGAGAAGTTTCAAAATTCACATGGATACCGCATTGAAGGTGAACACCAGAAAATATAGCTTCTCAAATGATATCCTGAACAAATTGAAATCTTCATTTTTTAGTTGGCAGCCGTATGTTGCAAAAGATTTGTATCATCCATATTCACTTGAGAGAAAAAAGAGTAAAATTTAACAAGGAGATCACCGCGAGCGAGATTATTTTCAATAGAAAAACATTGACATCGCTATAACACAAAAAAACAGATAGCTTGCAGATTACATAGCACATAAAATCCTAAACTGCACATTTTCCTTTACAGATAACTTCAGAATGAACAAGTGCGAAGGACCAAAAAATGAACAAAAGGCAAGAAGCAAACCATATTCAAGAAAATGGTCTCCAACATATTAAAAACGTGACAGTAAAAGGGATTACTTTTTTCACCGAAACAGAAAAATCCTCGTCGGTGTCATCTGTGCCTCCATCTTCTTTGTTCGGATCATAGTCATCATCTTCGTCAACCATTTTTTTCTTGCCCTTCTTATCACTCAATGTTTTCTGCGAGTTTTTAGAAGAACCACCCATCAAAGAGCTCGCGATTTTATGCAGTCCTAGTGATTCCATCCTCTTTCTGTTCTCTTCGATTCTCTCAAGCCTCTGTTTCTCGTAGGCTGATAACTTCTCTGGGTTCCTTGAGCAGTCATTATTGCTTGCAGTTTTCTTCTCTTCTACTTCTTCAGATGAGACGAAGCGTTCTATAGAATCCGTGTCTGAGTCGGAATCAAGCATTTTCGTGAGATTGCTGCAGGTGATCAAATCGGGGAGGAGGGATTTGGGATTAGGGCATCGATTAAAAGAGCGGGAGTTTTTGCAAGGGTTTAGGAGCAATTTTGAATACTCATATTCGCCTATCCTTTTATTCCTTCTATATTGATTTCCTTGATTTTGTACAAACATGACCGTATTTGAATTATTAAACTGTATTCTGATAGTATATTGTCTAAAAATCAAATGAAGAAGGTAAAAATATATAAATGGGAGGAAATATATGAATCTTGAACGTAACAACTAACAAGTAAATGTAAAGCATATTATAATATAAATACAAACGTATTTCACACGTATGCTTTTGGATGGAAATAATACCTGTGGATTGTTGAAGCAAAATAACTGTTGGAGCTCTCATTTCTTGTTTTTTCTTCCTTTTTCTGTCTTTTTAATTAAAGAAAATCGTAGCTCCGCCTCCACCTCCAACTCCGCTCGTCGCCTCCGCCTCCACCGTCTCCTCCACAGTCTGTGCTAGCCCTCTCCAACGCCTACGCCTTATCCACTGCAGTCTCCGCTAGCTGCCTCGCCGTCCACCGCCTCTGCCACCTCGTCGCCCCACCCCCCACCACCCCACCCTGCCGCCTCGCCCGCTCCCTCCCCACCCCCGTCTGTCGCCTCCCTCGTTTCTCTCGATTCACGGGTCGTTAATTTTTCTCCCATGTGGAACCCCCAGTCCGGTGAAGATAAAAATTCAAAAGTCGAAGACCAGGTGAAAGTGAAGAGTATCGTAATTTAATTTAATAGCCTTTTCTGTTATAGGTTCTTTAGTTCTTGGTCGTAGATAATGAGTTTTGTTTTTTGTCGGTTTTTTTTTGTCCCTTGTGGACCTTTTGTTCTCCTCATGTGCGAGTATTGTTCCCATTCTGGTGGTTCTATTGTGCTCGTTTGTGAGCCTTTTGTTCTCCCAGTTGACGATGTACCAGTGAGACTAGAAAATAAATTAAAACTGAAAAGGAGAATAAATTAAAACTAAAAATAAAATTAAAACTAAAAAGAAAAATAAGAACTAGGATTTGATCACAGGCCAATTAGTAGGAGGAATTATGTTGTAAGGCTAAACTAACACTAAGCAAAGAGACAATTCACAACAAAATAGCTAAATTTATGTCTCTTTTGTTTTACATATACTTCTTCCGTCCCACCTATTTCTTCCCACCTTTCTATTTCGGGCGTCCCACATAATTTTTCCCATTTCTACTTTTGGTAAAAAATTATTCCACTAATTAAAGTAATTACGTCATTTATATTTAAAAAAGGCTTCTTAATTTGCGTGCCCACTAATTACTTTTCTCTCTCAATTCCTTAAAAATGTACTATAATAGTAAAATAATGTTGTTTCTTAATCTACGTGTCCGCTAATTTTTGGGAAGTATTAAGTGGGACGGAGGTAGTACAATTTATGGGCAATTACAATTAATATACAATGATAAGAAACGGTCAAACCGAGAAACTTTAAACTAAACTAAGGTAAGAAGATTAATTTGCCCAAAGATATGGACTAAAGAGAAATAATATCACTAGTGCATGCATCATTGGAGCAAATCATGCGACCCCACAAATATAACATGACAACGACTCCAATTTTTCCTACAAAGCCGCTCTGTCACCTTCTTCTTCTCATCCGGCAACTCACACGCATCTTCGTCTAATTTTCTTAGCTTTCGTGAAAGCACAGATTTGGAATTGTCTCTTTGCTTTCCTTCTTGCGTGTCAATTCTGTTTATATATTTGCATACCTTACGACGCCGCGTCACCAGTCGCCGTCGTCGAAAACGATGTCGTTCTCAGATTCCGAAACGTCGACGGGAGAGTACAAGACTTTCCGTCAAATCAGTCGCGATCGTGAGCAATTTGACGATTCTGTTTTTTGGCCTCTGTCGTATCGTGATTTCTTAAAATCAAGTCTCCAGTGCACGATTGATTTGATAGATGATTGATCTCCTTTGCAGGACTGCTGTATGAAATGCTACAAGCTTCTAAATCTTCAGATACGAAATCGTCTTGGAAGGTGCCCAATATATACATATGCTTGTCTTGTTATTCCTCTGCGCGTTGTTCCATAGTTCTAGTGATGTTTTGAAGCGTTTTGAAGACATGAACAACATGTCTCTATTTCACCTATCGAGTATGAATATATATGAAATTTGAAGTCTTTTGTTCCTTCTTTGAGGTGGGTTAATTGCTTAAAAATAATTTCTTAATCGATTTTGGTCAGGTGCTCATCATGGATAAAGTTACAGTTAAAGTAATGTCACACTCATGCAAAATGGCAGACATCACTGACCAGGGGGTTTCATGTAAGCAATGAAAAGATGTTTTTTGTCCTTAAAGATATGATCTGACGGGGATTTTTTATTGCAAGTTATTGCACTAAGTTCTTTATTGGACGTTGTATTAAGTTGGTTGGATTTGGGATCTCTTCCTTGCAGCAGTTACATAAGAGGGACTCATCTGACTTTCGCATTGCATATTAATACTTATTTTTCAATTCTACTAGTGGTGGAAGACCTTTTTAGAAGGAGACAACCCTTGCCTTCAATGGATGCCATCTACTTTATTCAACCTTGCAAGGAAAAGTATGTTCCTCTTCTTTTGATTTACTCACTTTGTATTTTATAATTTATACTATGTTTGGAACCAGGCTGTTGATGAGTAAACACTATCTGGAATCTACTCCTCCAAATTTATCATAATGTCGACATTTGCGTTCTTTCCGTAGGTAGCTATAGTTGTTTCTTATGTTCTCGGTCATCTTGTAGCAATGATCTCACAGCATTTTTTCGCTCTCGTTGATGTAGAGTTCTTTGACCTTATATCTGTTAATTCTTTTTGTTAAACTAAGTTAGGAACCTAAATCTTGTTCTCGTCTCAATGGGATATAGGGACTGACTGAAATCATCTTTGTTATCTCAGTGTGATCATGTTCTTGTCTGACATGTCGGGGAGAGAACCTTTGTACAGGATGTAAGTGCTAACAAATTTAACCAATCTTTTTTTTTTTGAAGGTTGTATAGATTAATAAATCTTTTCTTTCTTATAGTAATGTTATTCATCTGCAGGGCATACGTATATTTCAGTTCTCCTATTCCAAAGGACCTAGTTACTCGCATCAAGAATGATGCAAGTGTTTTACCACGCATTGGTGCCTTACGAGAGGTCAAATCTTTTCTTATCCAAGATAAATGTAGATACTTATACATTATAGCTGACGTAACGACTTATTGTGCTAGAACTTATGACTATATTGCAGATGAATTTGGAGTATTTCCCGATTGATAGCCAGGTAAATTTTTTGACTGTTCTAGGTTGTTGGACTAGATTTAATATCCCATTTAGGCTTAAATCCAGTTGTTTCTTATGGTCGCATGTGATCGGACCCTTTATCAACTTCGATGAGTATGAATTTATTTTCCAGGGATTTATAACGGATCATGAAAGAGCACTAGAAGAACTATATGGTGACGCTGCGGAAAATTCTCGAAGATTTGATATGTGCTTAAACGTGATGGCCACAAGAATCTCCACCGTTT
This sequence comes from Craterostigma plantagineum, assembly GCA_027422505.1. Classification (NCBI taxonomy): domain Eukaryota; kingdom Viridiplantae; phylum Streptophyta; class Magnoliopsida; order Lamiales; family Linderniaceae; genus Craterostigma; species Craterostigma plantagineum. The sequence continues at coordinate 44,218 of JAPQWV010001982.1, read as the reverse complement.
TCGCTTCTTTGAAGGTAAAACGGACCTTCGACAATTTCATTAACTGCTTTTTGAAGACCTTTAGCGAAGACTGTGCTACATCTTTTCGCCTCATGTTTCTGTTACTTTCCCCAAAATCCATAAAAGCGCTTGGCTGAAACAACAACCATTTATAAGAATCTATTGTGCGTATGATTTGTATATACATGATAGTTTCTCTACATCTATTATCTTTTAACTCACCTCTGCGCCCACCGATTTTTTTTTTGCCAACTACAGGAATTTCCTTTTGTGCGGTACAAAGCAGCCAAGGGAGTAGATAGCACCTCGATGACTTCATCCCGTGAATTAGTTCCCACAAAGCTTGCGTCAGCAATCTGGAACAATATCTCAACATACAAGTCTTCTGTCCCCAACTTCCCGAAGATAGAAACATGTGAATTACTCATTGTGGATAGATCGATTGATCAGGCAACTTGGACACTCTTGTTATATAATATTGATTTTTATTCTTCTTCATTTTTATCAGTCTGAGTTCTTTAAAATATTAAGCTTGTAACTTCATGTTCTAGATTGCTCCTGTCATACATGAATGGACCTATGATGCGATGTGCCATGATCTACTTGACTTGGATGGAAATAAATATGTGCATGAGGTAATAGTGTTCCTTTCCCGCAAGCATTTTGTCCCCCCTTTTGGTTCTTCGAAGATTCTGATGACATGCCTAATTGACATAAGGTTCCAAGCAAATCAGGTGGTGAACCTGAAAGGAAAGAAGTTCTATTAGAAGATCATGACCCTGTCTGGCTTGAGCTTCGGCATACTCATATAGCGGAGGTATTTATTTAACATCTATTCGTACATTGTAGATGGCTGTTCTTTAGTTTCTTACAGTGTTGTCCTTGTTCAGGCTAGTGAACGTTTGCATGAGAAGATGACAAACTTTGTTTCCAAAAATAAAGCAGCACAGTTACAACAGAGGTTTGTGACACTCGTGGTTTACAGGATATACTGCATTTTTAGTTATCAACTCTCATTCATTTTTAAGGCGAGACTTCTTTTCGTCATTGTTCTCAAATTATTCGCCTGCCGCAGAGAGAGTAGTGAGCTATCCACAAGAGACATACAGAAAATGGTTCAAGCTTTGCCTCAATATAATGATCAGATGGAGAAGCTCTCTCTTCATGTTGCGGTTTCTATTCTTTCTATTCTTGCATATATCTGCTATTTACTTATGACAATTATCAGGCTGTCGATATTTCACTAATTTAATTGTGGTCGCAACAGTCCTGGTTTTATTTCTTTAACAGCGTTTTTTTTTTTCAACGTAAGATGATGATAAATAAAGTCATAATTAGAAAGAATGTGCAAAAAGAAGAAAACGTGTCAGAGTAAATTTGCAAAGTTTTTCTGACATTATATTTATTGGGATCAGATTGCTGGAAAACTGAACAACCTTATCAGAGACTTGGGTCTTCGAGAGCTCGGACAACTTGAGCAGGATATTGTATTTGGAGATGCAGGAACAAAGGAAGTTATAAAATACCTGAGATCGAAGCAGGTTGGATTACTATTATAGAAATTTACTATTCATGATTATTGTTTGCAATTTTCCGTAGTTGTATGACAGCAACTACTTCATTTCTTAGGACCATTTGAGCGAAAACAAGTTGCGGCTTATGATGATTTATGGTTCCGTCTATCCAGAGAAGTTTGAGGGTGACAAAGCGATGAAACTCATGCAGGTTGGTGTTATCACTCTCCTGCTCTCTCCGCCTTGCTGTTTATATATGGACGTATTTTTCATTCCTCGTGTGTTGTTCAGCACTCAAACTAGCTAACTGTTCATCGCCCGCTATGATATACTCAACATGGTCTCCTTGATAGTTTGGGGAACTTATCATGTTTCATATTCAAAATGATGATCAATTTGGTACACCTAATGTTTTTGTCAACGCGACATGGAAGAATCGTATGATCTGTGGATCTCTTATACATATAAGCATGATGACATTCCCGACTTAAAAATTTGGTTATTGTTCAACGTCGTCGTCTTGCAGTTGGCAAATCTATCACCTGCAGACATGAAGGCAGTGAAAAACATGAAACTTCTTGAGGGATCAGATTCAAGAAAGGCCTCCAAAGGGTCATTCTCGCTGAAGTTTGAGTCAGTAAAGGTAATATACATGTCTCGATGAGACGTCGACTCAATAAAAACAAAATAGATGAATACTATCAAAAGTCTGTTGTTTCCTTAATAGAGGAATCATGCGGCAAGGAAGGACAAAACCGGAGAGGAGGAGGCATGGGCGTTATCTCGTTTTTATCCTGTGATTGAGGTTATATATAATATTTCTCATACTATCTATCTATATATCATGTTTTTCTTGGGTATAATGCTCCGTCTCATTATATATGTACGGAAACCAATTTGTTTGTCAGGAGCTAATTGAAAATTTGAGTAAAGGCGAACTTCCGAAGGACGATTATAAGTGCATGAATGCAGCACCCCAACCCAGTAATATTAATGGATCATCTTCGGTTAGAGCAGCAGCACAGTCCAATAACAGTGCCCCCCATTCTATTAGGTCAAGACGAACTGCAACTTGGGCCAAATCACACTCTTCAGACGACGGATATTCGAGGTTTTATTTTATTACTGCACGTGCTTGTGTTTATGTAATCGCGAAAACGTATGTACTCCTAACTTTTGAACGACTATTTCTTGCTTGCTGTGATTCACCCCCACTCTAGTGATTCAGTATTGAGGGCTGTTTCTAACGATTTCAAGAAGATGGGACAGCGCATATTTGTTTTCGTAATAGGTGGAGCAACCAGATCCGAGGTATACACATATATACTCATTAGATAGATGATCAATCACTTCACTTCGCTTCACTTCACTTCCCTTCTCTTCACTAGAAATAGGATTATTTATCTTTTTGGTGTTGTTTTCCTCAACACAGCTTAGAGTATGCCATAAACTTACCGCAAAGTTAAAAAGGGAAGTAATCCTCGGTACCACCAGTCTCGACGACCCGCCTCAATACATCACGGTAACAGCAAATAAAATGTATACTTGTTTCTTTTGTGATGTATGAGTTATCCATCCACATGATTGTAACTTTTCTTTTCTTTATTTTATTTTTTTGTTGTTGTACAGAAGCTGAAGCTCTTGTCAGAAAAGGAGCTTACAATAGATGATATTAAGTTCTGATCATAGTGGCAACTGCGTTAGCTGTTTGTAAGCACACACAGATGAGTTAAATAGGTACCCAATTCGATAGTCCAAGTTTGGAAGATCACAACTTGGCAACTACTATCTTTTTACGTTGGGGTTGATCGCTTCGGTTGTTCCATTTATGTGGAGACAGAGAGAGCAGTGTGTTGTAGTAATGTTGTCCCTGTTTTCCTATATGAGAAATGATGCGATGCTACTTTTTTTCTTTCGGCATTGCTAGAGCTTTTTTTACCCTCTAATAAGAATTTCTTTTTCCCCCTTGTGTGGAAGAATTATAGAGAGAACGTGACCAGTTAGTTGGTTCCAATATCATAATCAGATTCTTATTTTAACAACAATTACGAATTATCAACCGACACCCAACCTTTGACTTTAGGCAACGAATCTCTGAACATTTGAACTTTCAAAACATCACAGATCCATCTGCTGCAGATCTAAGTTAATATCATATTGTTAGTACTTAACTCTTTTTTTCTTTTGGTAATTAGGCACTAACATTACAACACACGTTGACACATTCAATACTTGTCTTTCGTAATAGCTAGCCAACATTCAACAATGGCAGAGAGCAAAACAGCAGCAGCTTTCGCTATTCTATTTCTCATGATGCCAATTATTATTGCTTACGGTTACACTAACTACAGCGTCGGCGACAAGGCAGGCTGGTTCTTTGATTCTCAACCTCAGAAGCCTTCGGCTGATTACAATTCTTGGGCTGCTAATATCACAACTTTCAACCTCGGCGACTATCTGAGTAACTATATAACTTCCTTCTCTTCTTCTCAACTGATTCGATTTGAGAGTGTTTCATTATTAACCTGTACATACATGCACATTTCTATGTCATCACAGTTTTCAATACGAACACGAACCAAACGGTGATTCAAACCTACAACAAGACAACGTACGACAGCTGTACGACGGACGACGCTTCGGACACAGACACGTTTCAGTACGGCGGAGGAAACGATCTCTTCAACCAGCCCGAAACCGTTTCAGTGGCATTGACTGTCGAAGGGACTCAGTACTTCTTCTCCGACGCAAGCGACGGTTTGCAGTGTAAGAACGGCATGGCTTTTCACATAAAGGTGGCTCACGGCCTTGGTTTGCCTCCGAGCCTCAACCAACCGCCTCCTCCTCCTCCCGTCGTCGTTATGCCTCCGCCGGATCGATCTGGGGATGTCCGGTCGCCGGAGGTGGCGACGGCGGAAAGTGGTGGTGTCGGGGCGTTGACGGTACGACGCTTGATTTGGTTTGCCCTTTGCGGCGGAGTGATTTTGTTTTTGCTTTGATGGTTTCGAAGGTTTGCTTAGCGAGAATTTGGGCCCTTCTGTGTTGGTTTTGATGATGGGTTTGGGGCCTTTTTAACTCGTTCTGACAAATCAATTTGATCTTATCCAATTTCTTTTTATTTTATTTATCTGTTGGTCCCGAGGTATCCTCACTTGACCTGGCTATAGGCTAACCCCTAGATATCGGGGTGAGGTTTTGCTACACAGATCTGGCGGAGGTTTAATTTGCACTTCACACTTAGTGGTGAGACTAATCCCCGAGTCAGATTAATATGTCTCAAATTCACCTGACAACGAAAGTTAGCAGCTTGTATCCAATTTCTAATCTAACACTCTTTTGCTCAACATGTCAAATCCCAAAGTTGTCTGTTATTTACTTCAAGTTTTATACAAACCTGATGGTGGTTCTCGTCGCATATATTTGATTTAGAGTTTCTTTATCTTTTGATGCAAGAAAATGAATTATTACATGCTTCGGATGCACACAATATAATTTTCTTAAATAGATTATCCGTAACAGAGCCGCTGCGCTACGTTCAATATTAATGGCTAGCATTCGTTCTGCATTTTGTAGTAATAATGAATGTTGGCATTAGGGGTGTTCATCGGTAATAACCGCACCGAACCGAACCGAACCGAACTTTCGGTTAACCGAAAGTTTGGTTCGAGAACATAAACCGAAAACCGAACCGAAACAATTCGGTTCGATTTCGGTTTTTACCGAATTTTTTTCGATTTGGTTAACCGACCAAAAAACCGAATTTTCGATAAAAAAATAAGAAAACAATAATATTAATACAATTGTAATTATGTATTTTTATTATCATACTTTTATTTGGTGGGTATATTATTAATTTATTAAATAAGACATATATAAAGAAAACATATACCTATTTTTTAAAATAAACATAACAAAAATGTATATAATGTTGAAACTATTTTATATTTTAGTAATTTGGCGGACATTTTGATAATAATAAATTATCAAACATTCGCTATAGTCCGATGACATTTGAGTAAATTTATCTTGAAAATTTTAGTATTACTTAGCACAATTTTTTTTAAAATCCTAGATCCCCCTCACCTCTGCAAAGATCCCATATTCAAATACTTCACAACTGTCTTATATGGGAAGTGTATAGCAAGTTTTGGAGTTTGAAAATTTGCCATGGTAAATGCATGCTGTTTAGAAAAGTCAAACGTGGAAGTAACGAACTTATGGGGCGAATACTAGGATGTACGTACAAGTGAACCTTAGCATATAATATGGTTATTCAGTTGCGAGAATTTTGTAATAGTCGTTGCAAGTTTGACGAATTTATTGGAGCCCAAGTGTTTGCTTGGTTACGATTTGTACTCCTTATTAGTAATTTTGACATAATAAATATTGTTGCTTAGCATTTCTTCCCAAAAGCATTAATTTTTATTGCCAGTTCGCAAAAAACTGGTCGTTTGTCTCATGCATATATTTGGTTAGTGTTTGTTAAATGGTTTAGCAAGTTGAGCGTGTAAGTATGTGATGTAACCATAGTTTCCTAGTATGAACATTAATTCTTCTTGAACGGCAGACAAAATAATACTTCAAAATATTGTTCTCTACTAAATGAGGGGATGGCGTCAAACTATACGTGAAAAACAACACAGAATAGTGGTTATAAGTAGTGAGGCAACTCATTCATACGATAAACCATCAACCCAGTTAAGTTGTCTAAACAAAATAAAATAGAAGTATGAGTCCACTAGCTACGATACTAAGTGCAGCAATGGTACTCATTATCGTGCTAAGTGCAAACAATATTTCTATTATAGAGTGCAATCCAGACACAACGATCACATTTATCGAATGCAACCCAAACAGGTGGACGGTAAACGACCCTTACGGGTCGGTCATAATGAGGGTGCTCGGCAGATTGGTAAGTGATACTCCTAGTCAAACGGACTACATGGACTACGTTTCCGGAACATATCAAAACACGACTGTTTACGGTTATGCAAAATGCACCAACTCACAGTTGGACCCCAATGAATGCTTTGATTGCTTGAAGGAAGGTACTGTGTACTTTTCTCAATATTGTACTTTCGCCATTGGAGCAGAGGTTGTTATGGTCGACTGTAAGATGAGATATGAAAATTATCCGTTTTATTAACGAAGGGTATCAACCCCGGAATGGTGGGAATGTAATCATCCGTTCTAATACCGATGAATTAAAACCATTGATATTGTGGGAACTTTTCTCGACACATCGATGAGTTGTTACTTTGTCAATTTGGAAACGCAACAGCGTTGAAAGCGAAGCCGCCATATGAAATGATGATATGTTTACTCCAAGCATGGAAACAAATTTCAGGAAATAGGTAGTATTTGTCCGCTAGGCGTGTTTGGATAATACGAGTGGCAACCAATCAACGCAAAAACGAAAGGGTAAAACAGCACAAGCGACTTTTTACGTGGAAAACTCGAAACGGGAAAAACCAATGGATCGCTCTCCAGATCCAAGGAAACAATCCACTATATCACGGAGTTCACCGAACACAATGACAACGCCTCCCGAGGAACGTCTCGAGGTACAACACAACGGCGCACCAAAATCACACCAATAAAGCAAGCACACGTCGAGTTACAAACTCGGAACTCCAATAAACAGCGGGTTACAAACCCGGAAAACCAAAAGAGGTTGAACGAGTTACCACCGATACGTGAGAAACCGAACGATCTGAAACGGTGGATAGGTAGAGCACGTCAAGGCGACTCTCCTCCCGAAGTTTCGAAGAAAACGGGGCAAGGGATCGCCCGGATCTGAATTTTCTTTCTTCTCCTCCTCTCGTCCCGATTCTTCACATCTTAACTCTTTTTTCTTTTGGTAATTAGGCACTAACATTACAACACACGTTGACACATTCAATACTTGTCTTTCGTAACAGTAGCCAACATTCAACAATGGCAGAGAGCAAAACAGCAGCAGCTTTCGCTATTCTATTTCTCATGATGCCAATTATTAATATTGCTTACGGTTACAGTAACTACAGCTTCGTTGACAAGGCAGGCTGGTTCTTTGATTCTCAAAAGCCTTCAGCTGATTACAATTCTTGGGCTGCTAATATCATAACTTTCAACCTCGGCGACTATCTTAGTAACTATATAATTTCCTTCTCTTCTTCTCAACTGATTCGATTTGAGAGTGTTTCATTATTAACCTGTACATACATGCACATTTCTATGCCATCACAGTTTTCAATACGAACACGAACCAAACGGTGATTCAAACCTACAACAAGACAACGTACGACAGCTGTACGACGGACAACGCTTCGGACACAGACACGTTTCAGTACGGCGGAGGGAACGACCTCTTCAACCAGCCCGAAACCGTTGCGGTGGCGTTGACTGTCCAAGGGGCTCAGTACTTCTTCTCCGACGCAAGTGACGGTTTGCAGTGTAAGAACGGTATGGATTTTCAGATAAAGGTGGCTCACGGCCTCGGTCTGCCTCCGAGCCTCAACCAACCGCCGCCTCCTCCGCCCATGGTTGTTACGCCTCCGCCGGATCGCTCTGGGGATGTCCGGTCGCCGAAGGTGACGACGGCGGAAAGTGGTGGTGTTGGGGCGTTGACGGTGCGGCGCTTGATTTGGTGGTTTGCCCTTTGCGACGGAGCGATTTTGTTTTGCTTTGATGGTTTCGAAGGTTGGTTTAGCGAGAATTTGGGGCCTACTGTGTTGGTTTTGATGATGAATTTGGCGCCTTTCTAACTCGTTTATGACAAATCAATTATCCAATTTCTTTAACAATGCATCGGGGTAGGTTTTTGCTTGGGGTTTAGAGTTTCCGTTGAATCATCCATTCGAAGTGTGATTGCAAAGTAGATTAAGCTGGCGGTTGGGCGTACTGCGCTTTGGGCTTTGATTTATATTGTAGAAAGAAATAACAATTTTGATATAAAGTTCGTATATTATAACTAGGGAAAACTTCACTTAAATCCCTATCAGCTAAACTTCATAGCACTTAACTCCCTGTCTAGGAAACAACATCACTTAAGTTATCAAACCCAAACTATACATTAAACTTAAATTTAGTGTACCAAAATTGTTCATGGAGTGTACCCAAACATGTATATATTCCAAAAAACGAAATTAAAAAAGAACCTCAATCAACTCACTTCAATTATGCAAAAATCGACCTAAATCTTACTCAATAGGGAGCTTTCTTGCCTAGCTGCTGAGCTGCTTCTTACCTAAATCTTTGTAGCCATGGACATAACGGAGGAAGTAAATAAGCATCAATTGAAAACTCATTTCAAACAACGAATCGAACTCAACCAAGCAATGAATCTATCCAATCAACCTAAATGACCTAATCGACTTCAACCAAGCAACGCATAGAACCCTCGCTGACTTCGAAGCACCAAAATAGGAAACAAAACAAAATTTTATGGCACTCACCGAAGGATCGTCTCTTGTGGGTTCGGATCTTGCAGAAAAGTCGCTCTGGTCCCGAAGCTTGCGGGTTCGAAACTTGCGGAATCGTCGGAATTGTGGCTTGGAGAATCGTCGCTTGCGAGTTCTAGGGCTTAAAGATGAGGATTTAAACCTGTGGAGCTCGTCGCCTCTTTCTTCGATTTGGGATCGTTATTCAGTTATAGGGTTTTAAGTTTTTTATTAAAATGTAAGGTAACATCGTAATAATGGTATGTTTGAGGGATATATGTGTCAAGTCGGTCCTTAAGTGATAGTATATTTTGTATTTGGTCCTTAAGTGATATTAACTGACAGGGAGTTAAGTGATATGAAGTTTGGCGGATGGGAATTTAAGTGAAACTTGCCTTATAACTACAGAATTTGTGATTTACATTTAATCTGAAATTCACACAACCAATGAAAATTAACAAACTATCCAAATATCTAACGGAATTCCACATAACAATGAATACTTAATAGCGGACATTTAACTTTAATGAAATCACTTGATCTATCCTGTGTGGACTTTATTTTACTTCATTGCAGAATGAATATACATAGTCATACCTTGGTTTTGACGATCGTCCAATGAACTGTATGATTGTCACCGATTTTGTTGTTAGTTTTTAAGCTTTTAGAAAGACAAAACCGAGAAGTAAAATTCATGCAATGTTAAGGTAAATATCAAATTTAATTTATTTTCATTCTGTGCTCATTGCTGATGGTATTATAAGCAATCACACAAACCATCTAACCAACTTTTTTTAAAAAAAAAAAAAGAGGATTTCATTTCATAATCGATGGACATAAAAATACAATAGAGCAATAATAAAAAAATATTACAACATAATTGACTATTTCTTTTGTGTACATGACCGGTGATAGCACAGATGTCCGCTCTCAAAGTCCGAAAAAAGGGAAAAGAACCCTGAGGGGGACTCCACAAAAGGAGGGAAAAAGCTCCCATGGTGGGAGTATAAAGGCTCCCACGAAGGGGAGAAACCTCCAAAAAGGGGGAACTCCCCCGAGGAGAAACACGGCACAAACGGCCGAACGGAGCAGGCAGAAGGCGGCAACGACAACGGCGACGGCGGCACGCAGTGGTGGCAGCGGTGGTGGCAGGCGGCGGGTGATGGTGGTGGGGGTCGTAATTTTTTTTTCCAAGAGAACAAAACAGAAAAAAAACTTATATAGTAGATCTCCCCCTACCTCCATTAATGGAGTAGGGGGAGGAGGGGGAAGGATTTGGTGGTGGCGGCTGGTGGGAGGAGTTAGGGTTTTTAGAGAGAAGGGTGGGAAAAAGGGGAAAGAGAGAGAATGCTACGTATCTAACCAACTTCAACACACTAAACAACATAATGATAACATAAGGTACATATAGCTCGATAATGTATTATCCGTTTAAACAAACCCTTTCAACTACTACCAATCATACCTCTTCCTGTTGGCAAAATAAATGCCATCTTCTTTAGCTGCCCAGCGACAATCATAATATAAGTAGCCGTCGCAGTCACTCGACAAGTCGTGATTATATACATCAAAAACCCTATTTTTGGAACCCCAATAAAGGTGGCAGAAGTATAGAGTTGATTTTATTACATTCTCACAAAAATGAAAATAGAACTCTTTGTTTGGAAGGATCGTTACGAGTCCGAGATCGTGGTGTTTATCTTGACAACGAGCTTCCAATTGCGGGGAGTTGGGTGGAAGATTGTTCGCTATGTGAACGTAGACTTCAGTTGTGAAGAAACAATTTTTGGCCATGACACTTTTTGTTAATATATTTCCGGACATTGCTACTACCACCAGAAATAATAATGCGTTCTTCATTTTGATAAACTATGAAAACGATAGATAATGTTTGTTTTTTCTCGCATGTACGATGGGTAACTTAGAGCGCCCACGACACGAACTAGCCATTCCCTATTGTAATGAAAGAGAGCTACAACTGAAGTAATCTTTTCCTTTTCTTTTTTCTACTAAAAGTAATCTTTTCCTGATTGTTGTAATATATTGCAATAATATTGTGAGAACTAATTGCTTTTATGTATTATATCCATATGACATATGGTTCTTATTTTATTATCAGACCTGTTATTGTGAAACTCTTATTAATATCAGAGTACTTATTCAAAAAACCTTATCATAATCTAAAGGTGGCGATACGAATACGAAGTTCAACCTTATCATATTTAGAAGTTACACTAAGATTGTGATTTTATTAATCTGGAGATATATATGTTGTAGATATATTAATATATATAAGTATAAATTGGATTCACTGAATGTACTTGTCGATCATTATATTTGATAATTCCAAATTGATCATCAAGGTCATATGTTGGAATATTATGTGGTAGGCGATGTAGGGAATCGGAGTCTCAATTTTGTTCTGTCATGGCAAGTTAATGCACGATAAATATGATCATCAAATAATCAATATTAAATATATATAAAATTATAAAATAAAAAATGGAAACACTTTTTCGTTAAACTTCAGGGCAACCATCTTCCTTTGCTTGATGAATGTTTTTTTTATAGCCGCTAGCTGCGAAGTAGTCGATAGATAGAAATATTAACCAATCAATATAAAATATGGAATTAGCTTGAATTATTTCATTAAGAAGCTTTGCGAAAAGCTAACTGCTTTTTATAATTCTCAATTTTCTTTTTAAAAGCAAATTTTTTATTCAGAAATATCCGCGTCCAAAGAGTATTATGCCATGATGCCGCTTTCTCTCTTACTAATAAAGTCCGATATTATGCCAGGGACTGAAATTGATAGAGAAGGACATGTTGGGTTGAATCCCAATTGGTGAGCTTACTGAAAATCATTGAAAATCGCTGGCGAACCACATTTTTAGTCCCCGATGTTTTGAGCATGTGCGTTTCTGGTCCTCAATGTTCTGAGATGACACTTTTAGTCCCCAAGTTATTGATTTTGGACGGTTTTGGTTCGTCGATTAATTTAGTCACTAATTTAGACGAAATTTAACACGTCGGAGCTCTTGATCTCCTCTTACTCGACGTAAAATCTGATAGCACATCTCTTCTTCGGCTTAAACACGCGTGTGCATCATTACGCATCACACTTAACTCATTTTCAAGGTTGTCGATCCTTTGCTAAATGTGATGTGTTCATGTGCATTTAGGTCGAAGACGAATATGTGTTATGAGGTTTTACGTCGAGTAAAAGGAGATCATGGGCTCTCACATGTTAAATTTCGTATAAATTAGCGGTTTAAATTAATCGACGGACCAAAACCGTCCAAAATTGGTAACATTGGAAAACTAAAAGTGTCACCTCGGAACATGTGGGACCAGAAACGCTCATGCCTCAAGCCCAAACATCGGGGACTAAAAATGTCGTTCTCCCAAAATCGACATCACAATTTACTATCAACTAATCATGGCGTTTATTGGGTTTTTATTATTAGTTGAGTTAGGGCTGTCTGATTACTTATCCTTTATGTGGAGCACATTTACATTTTAGATTCGATCATCGAGCATAACTAGTCCAGTCATTGGGTTGATTAATTTTATGTGAACATTAAGGGGGTGTTTGTTTTGGGGTGATCTTCCAAAACATCACCGTGATCCTCTCGTTTACCACTTATCACTGTTTTGTTTAGTCTGGGTGATAAGTCATCACAGAATGATGGATCACCTAGGTGATGAAAATGGGGTAATATTTCATATTTCAGATCACCCCAAAAAACCTAGGTGATCCAACATCACGGTGATGGGGTGATATCTAACTTTTTAATGGACGAAAAGACCCCTCATATTTTAACATTATTACTTTATATGCCATTATAAATATTTTAATTACATGATTAACATAATTAAATCTTAAAAATATTTTAGTTATTTAAAAATATTTAATTTTATATTAAAAAGTATAAATATAAATAATGCTTATAAATTAATGTAAATTTTAATATATTAATGATTATCACATAAAATATCACCTTAAAAAATTTAACAAATTATTTAAATCATATGTATAGGGTCAAAGATGACATTTATACAACATCACCCTACACATCACAGTGATTAAACAAAAAGAATACTCTAATATCACGTTGATCTGAAAAATGAAATATCACCTTAAACAACACTCCGATGACATATCACCTTGATCTACATTCCGTTATTACTCACATCACCATGATGTGCGTATCACCGTAATGTTGGGATCTCTATTCATGTTTTTCCTAATTTGGATACTTAATATATGGTGATACTATCGTCACCTACCAGCATTCTTTGAATGATATAAACGTAGTAACTGTAGGACATATCAACTAAAATTCTTTTTTGGCGGCAGACAAAACATTAGACTCCATGGTCTTAAAATATCTTCGAATTGTACGAAGAAAACAAGTAAACGAGATTTCTATAAATGTTTTGCGACACCTCATTCATACGAGACATCAACCCAAAGTATTGTCCCCGAAGAAAAGAGGAAATGAGTCGAATGGCTAGCATAATATTAATTGTAGCAATTGGATTAGTTATCATGCTAACTAACATCTCCGTCATGGATTGTGATCCAGACACGACCGTCACGTTCATCGAATGCAACCCAAGCACGTGGAGAGCAAACGATCCATATGGAGACAACGTGATCAACATGCTGGATGAATTGGTAACTGATACTCCTGATGAACCGGACTACACGGACTACGTTTCCAGAACAAATGAAAACGGCACTGTTTATGGTTATGCAGAGTGCACCAACTTACAGTTAGAAACTAATGAATGCTTCGGTTGCTTGGAAGAAGGTACACTGCAGCTTCAAGAACTTTGTACTTTTGCCATCGGGGCCCAAGTTGTCATGGTTGACTGTAAGGTGAGATATGAAAATTATCCATTTTATTATTGAAAAAACGATTCACAAGGTTGTAATCATATGGAAATTACTCTTGTAAGCGTTTCAAGAAATATCGTCGTTCTTCACAGCTATACGTTAGAACCTAATCTATCAAAATTATCTAACAATTTGACTGTTTAACCACCTGGGAAGAATTAAATCACGCGGGGTGTGTGTCTTTGTGTTGAGAGGTGTTGGGAGCTTCTCTTACTAGAATATTATTCACCACTTTCATACACAAACAGCCTAACTATTTGTTAGGGTTTTGGTATTTATACCGGAAGTTTGTATATAACACTTGAGCCCTTGTAAGCTCATTACAATGATCACTAGGCTCTATAACATTAAAGCCTATTTTACTTAAATAAAATTACAAGGCTAAGATAACTAAACAATTCTTTACCGGGCCAACTTTGAAAATTAAATATCATTCACCAAATGTTGGTTTTGAGTAAATTAATAAATATCATTTAAGAATACGTCGATGCTTCCGCTCAACGCGTCACAAAAACGTTTGATGTATTATGCCATTTAAAAACAAGTAGTCAAGCAAACATTCTCGGATCCATTGTTAGTTTACACAATGTTCACTTGTTTATTAAGTTGTCTACGAACCAAAGCAAAGGAAAAGTGAATCGTCGACATTTCACTTTTATTCTTGAGTAAATAAACTCACAGGTCTTGGAAGCAATAATCAACCACAGCCAAGAAAATAATATTTGCCATTGTGGGAAAATGCGCGATAACGAATCCATAACTGCAAGTGAATGAGATTAAAAATATCGTGGATGTATTCATAGTAGTCAATCGCTTATTTAGAATCCATGAAATAACATGGAAGTAACCGTCAACCAATCATCTTGAGACACGGGGTCATCATCTGCAGGTTTTGCAAGAGATCATCCACGAATTTTTTTGCATGCAGTGTTTTGAAAGCATCAGTTTTACACTGATTTTATCCTGGCTTAATACATGTTAAACTACTAAACCTTAGACTTGTATTTTCTTAAATCGTTCCATACAACTAATATGCATAAATGGGCCATATACTAAACCTTAGACTTGTATTTTCTTAAACCGTTCCATACAACTAATGAATAAGTGCGCCAGACTATACGATAATATTATAGGCAAAGTGGTAGATGAATGAGAGAAAGCCCAAGCTTACACGAGCCCATTTACCCATTTATCGTCCTTCATTCCTCGTCTAGTCGTGTCCTGACATCGTACTCAATCTTGTTCAGTTTTCTCTCACATGGAAGATCCGGGTGCTCCAACAAATGCAGTAAGATACTTGTAGTATATATTCTTTTCTATTGTATCTTGAATTATAATTTTTTTCTGAGGTGTTGCATTATCATCGTCGGGGCCTAAGGCCTCCTTCCGGTGACTGAAGGGCTTCTCTCAGGGACCGTAGGTTTCCTCCACCATTGCTAGAAAGTCTCTTAAGCGCACTATTCTTTATCGACTGTCCTAAGCACCCTGGAGGAACCAAATCAACTGAGCTCAATAGTACAATCATATAGAAACTCAATTTATTGAGTAGTTGATGACTTCAACAATTTGTTTATAGATGACAAAATCTCAAGGCCACGCCATGGTAACGATTGCGGAGCTCACAAAACCCGGCATAGCTTCAGATATGTAAGATCGGATGAAATGGGGTTTCTTACTTGTAATTTTGTGCACTTATATATTTTCGGTTCAATTCGAAATTAGATTTCAAAAGTATGAACGGCTTACACACGTCCCCAATATATATGACATATCCTGGTTCCCTTCAGCACGTATTTGCCTCGACCAATGCACAATATTAATGTAATGTTCGAACTATCTTTGTCAAGACATGGCAGATCCTTTATGTACACTATTAGCTTAGCAAGATGGATCGTATCGTGTATATTTGTCATATAACCTAAGTGTTGTAGTATCAACAGAAATTCCTTTTAAGCGGCGGACAACATAAACCGTCCAGAGTATATTCTCTTGCAATATTAAATAATCAACTGACTTCAAAACTAGACGTGGTAAACAACACCCGAATAGTTCTATAAATAACGAAACAACTCATTAATACGATAATCAACCCCATTGTCTAATTAAACAAAGATGAGCAAAATAGCTTTCATATTACTCGCATTAATCATTGTATTAAGTGCAAACAATGTCATTACTATACATAGCGCTCCAAACATGACGATCATGTTTATCGAATGCAACTCAAACAGGTGGAGAGTAAACGACCCTTACGGATACAATGTGATCGAGGTGATCGATGACCTGGTAAGTGATACTCCTGATGAACCGGATTATACGAGCTATATTCACGGAACATATAAGGACACGACTGTCTACGGATATGCAAGTTGCACCAACTCCCGTTTGGACCCTGACGAATGCTTCAAATGCTTGGATGAAGGTACTGTGTACTTCACTCAGTATTGTACTTTCGCGATTGGAGCAGAGCTTGTGATGGTTGACTGTAAGATGAGATATGAAAATTATCCGTTTTATGGATGAAGAGGAATGCCGACCCCCAATTGTGGAAATTTAATGATCGATTTTTATTACTGAGGAATATGTGATTCGAAAATAATGGTTCGAATGTAACAATCCGTTTCATTTGGTAATGAGTTTAAACCTTGATTCTATTAGAGCTTTAGTGACGTATTTACGAGTCTTTCCTCTATCGACTTGGAAATAGTTTGTAGCAGAATGTGGTGAAAGCGCGGCCGCTACGGGTCGTTCATCTATCGTTTCATTACTCTAAATATAAAATTTTTGAGCTTCAATCTCGAGTTTGAGCTCGGTTTGTTGAATAACTGAGCTCACGAACCAACGGAGCCCAATTATTTATCATTGAGAATTGAAATAACTATCTCGTTGAGCTCCACCTCAGGCCTGGCCTGATCTATGATTCCGAGCTCAACTTTACTCATTTATGCCGTTAGTTGTTTGAAAGAACTAACAAATTGTGGTGATGGGTTCATTTGGCTCTCCGATTTACTTGAACAATTTCTAGCAAAAGATTTTCACATAAAAATTATCACGTAGTGTGAACTGATGATATCTTTTCATTCCCGTGTATGTTTTTTTTTGCTAAACCAAAGTATCTCAATCAATCAGTTATGGACTTACGCCACACACTTAGAGAATAATGCTCTAATCCCTCCAAAGGCCATGAGCTGCCTCAATAGCTGTCTCATCCCAAGTTAGAACTCTCTATATCCATTCAGCATGTCCAAAGTCAACAACCATCAAGCCATGAGCTTCAATTCAAATACACAAGTCTTACACAACATATTACAGATCATCAATAAATATTACTTGCTACAAAATTCCCAACACACAGAGGAGAAGGCATGGTTCCCAGGCTCTAATACCAGCCAGGCCCGACTCTCCAAAACACTCAAACAACCACAAACAGATCAGTTCAAAGAAGAATAAGAAAAGAAAACATGATTTACCAGAAAAAACGGAAACCTTGTCCATCAATAATTTTATTTCCTCGCCTGTGCTGCAGCAGCAGCGGCTCTTTCGTCTTCCTTGCTCGGCACAAACGCAGGTAAAGTCACAAGCGTATTGACCCGCGAAACCCCCTCGAGCGCAGACCAATCGATTCCAACTCCCAATTCCGAGCTGTCTTCATTATCTTCTTCACCTTCTTCACCCTCATCAACGCCCTCATCCAACGCATGGGAGAGGTTTGGTAAACTCTCACCATCCTCATTGTTACCTTTGCACTTGTTCGAAGAAACATAAGACTCATTCGCGTCTAGAAACAGACAAACCACAGCGCAGTCGTCCACTTTTGAAGTGGGGTACTTCGATCTCCAAGCTTTAATGGCGATCTGAACTAGGGTGTGGGCAGCCTGTGAGTGGGCAGGGGCAGAACCGACAATTCGCACCACTTCCTCGTTAGAAAGCACATCCCATATCTGTCAGTAAGAGATTCACAGTTGATAGAAGAACAAAAGATAATAATTTTTACGTGAAGATATTCCATGTTACATACCCCATCTGTGGCTAAGACTATGAACTCATCCTTGTTCGTTATTCGTCTGTAGTAAACCTCGGGAATGGAAATAAGCCCAAAATCCTTCAGGCAGAAGTCTCCAAAAGCACGAGCCATGGCGAGCCCGGGAGAGTTGTTGTTTGGTAGCCAAACTCTCGCAACATCGGGCTCGTCGTGAAGAGCAAAGACTCTTCCTTTGCATTTACGAATCCTTGCTGCTTCGGCTATAGTAAGAGAAGAACTTGTAAGAACAAGAAATTTAATATGGAGATACATTTCTTTTTTTTTTCTTTTCCTTTTCTATCTCGGCATAATGAATGGTACCTGGAAGATCTGGTTTGAGATCTACGGTCAACTGGACTGCAGAGAGTGAATTATTCTCATCCCGAGTACCTAAAACAGCCCGCGAATCCCCAATATTTCCAATCACAACATCTTGACCCTAAAAGGAAAATATTATTACAATGTCAATTGTTCTTAAAAGTACAGTGGCAATATAGAAACGTCTCAACGGCATTTTTACCTGTTTCACCAAAGTCACAGCTGTGGTTCCACTGCAGAAGCAATCTGTATTAGCATACGCTCTCAGTTCCCTGTCCATGGCCTTAAAGGCCTTCAGAAATGAATCCTTCAATGTCTGAAATATCTCGGGTTCCTTTTCAGTCACTTCAACGTCGAAAGAAGCACGATCTTGCTCGCAAGGGGATAATAAAGAAGTGCTTTCGGTGAAGAAATCGCCCTTAGTGTTCATGCTAAAATCTCTAAGAACCTCCTCACTCTTAACGTTGACTTCCCAATGTGAACTAAGCTTCAGAGGAAGAGAATCTCTAACTCTCCTTGCGACCAAGTGACCGTAAGGACCGTGTCCATCAAATACCCCACAGAAGACAGTACCTGTCCTCGAACCAAACTCCTGCATGTTCGAGGTTATTGTAGTAAGCAAAAGGACACATGTAAGCATACATATATTGCACTAGTATAATAAACGCTGACGAATGATAGCACCGAAATGTTGATTACCAGAAGAAAAAAAAACAAAAAAAAGTAACCAGACCAAATATATCTATCGAATATCAACTATTTCCACTCAAAAGGCAATAATAGATGGATAAGAAAGCGTCAACAAGGAATGAAGAGACAACAATAGATAAAGCAAGGGGATTGAGCATCCAGTGGATCAGCAAAGTAACGACATAAGCAGCATAATGCAGAATTAACCGTAAACTACCCTTCCCTTTCGATACTACATATGGAACAACACAGCAGAGAGGTATCATCACCGCACACAAACCTATTAAAGGGTATATTTGAAGCACGATACAAGTGAGAGATCAAAGCTATAAAAACACGTGTTTCAAATTGGATGCCAAAACACGTTGTAGGCAAATTTACTACTAAGATAAATTCACAAAGAACAAAACGATAATTGTAAAACAAACCTCCCAAACAATCATTGCATCCTGATTGGTCCCTTTCTTGCCTTGCTGAGTAAAAAGAGCAGCATTCTTGCTCGCACCGTTCACGTAAACACGTCCAGGGGTCCCATACAGATGATCGAACGAAGAACTTCGGGAGCCTAACCTTCTCAAGGAGCCTCTCCTCTTCGACGGGCTCGATGCTGGATTGGATCGAGGGCTCCCGCTTTCAGAGATCAAGCAGGAGCCCAGTGATAGGGCCCTTATTACATCGATTATGCAATTCAGACCTGCCGAACAATAGGGACCACGGTTTTCCACGTTTGAATCCGTAATTGGGATGAGAGAAAACGTTCAGTCCTTCGACTGACGGAATGCTTTAATTCTTCTGAGCTCTTTCCAACTGCAAAAGTTTACCCTTTGAATGAATGAGAAATATATAAAGATATGTTCTATATCACACACACAAGATGAAAACGACACAGATCTATAAAAGAGATGAACTTTCAGGTGACCTTTCCTGAAAAAGCAACCTATAATCTTATAGATGCATCAAAAAACCGAAAAGCACGAGAGACACGCGCACTCGAAAAAAAGTACAGATCTACGAGAAAAATAAGGAGAAAAATGAAAATAAAAAAAAAAACCTTTCAGTCCACTAAAGCGACGAATCCAATACCTTATCCTCAATCGATTTGTGAAATCAGATAATCACAAGCAAGGATCAATTAGCACAAAATCATATAAATCCAGAGAATCAATCTTTCAAGATGAGACCTCGACAACGCGATCTGAAACCGAGAGGAAGAAAGCGAAACGGAATGATTTGATGGCGTGGATTAGGTGTAATAATGCTTGCGAACAGAATCTGAATTCACAAAATTGCAGCCATTGGAGCTTTATACATCGAGATAGATGGGAGAACGCTTATTTTATTGGTCAGTGTCTGTGTGCGTGTGAAATGTGAACCGTGAACCATCCTACGACTCTCATTACTACTATTCATACGTACGCACTATAGTATTTTGTGCACCATAAACGCGTTTGGCTTGGCATAATATATAAACTTAATTATATTTAGTCATGTACGTTAAAAGGATACACTAGTTAATGTACAGAAATTTAACTAATAGTTGCAATATTAGTCATGTAATATTAAAAATAAAAGCAATTTTAAAAGCAGTTAAGATGTATACACAAGGACTAAATTGGCTTTTCATTCCTCCAGTTAAGCGTCATCCAATAGTCAAAGTCAGCTCTTGGCGCCACGTGTATAAACTTCGAACTGGATTTAGGTTTTTATCTTACATGAAATAACTTCTTAGGTTTTTAAGTTTATGTTTCATAAAATTACTTCTGTTTTGATAAATGCAGGACTGAAATTTAATCTCTTTTGTCCAATTAAACTCGTGTGTTTACTTATGAGGCGATGTTTAAGTGGAGGAAGAGAAAATAAATTTAAGCCAACAAGCTGGCACCACGTGTATCCGTACTATAATTGCTTAACTTAATTTGTCCAAAATAGTAAACACCACATTCTCTGACATACAAGACTAAAAACATAATTAAACCAAGTGTATCATAAATATAACGTAGTGAGAATTGAACTTGCAACCTCATGGATAATTCACAAGATCAACCACACATATATATCTAAGAAAATGGCACTTGTACTCAAATCGCCAAATTCCTATACAGCTTATTTAGTTAGTTCATAATTTTTTTCTGTTTATTTCAAATAATATATAATATTCAATCATTAGCTATACATTGTATGAATGACAAAGTAGTAGTTATAATCAAATTGTCAAACTCGTTGACAATTATTAAGAAGGTCTAAGGCTTTATATATGGTATAAACTACATTATTTTAGGCATCCATATGCTCCAATATATAAATAGATAGTATCATTTAATATATTAAAATGTTTAATTGGTGAAATTTTAATGTTACTTTTGCATTTTTTAAGTTCGGAAAATAAACTAAGAAATATTTGCTAAAAAATAAACTATTGTGTCTTCTGTCATTAACTATTTTAAGTTTATTTTACTTTTATTATTTTTCTTATTATTATTTTTATTATTATTATTGTTATTTAGTATTGTTATTATAAATATTATTACGAAAACCTCATTACGAACTCAATTTTAGATTTCGAAAACGCACCATTTGACATTGAATTTCAAATCCGACAAAATGTAAGAGTTAGATTTAACCTTGGATTTGGGCGAAATGGAAATCCAAATGCGCTCGGTTGCCAATCGGAATATTTGTGACATCCGGATTTCAAATCTAAATCCAGAATCCAAACGGACCATAACCAAAAAACGGAACCGAAAAACACCGGAACAATCAAAATAATTTGAATAGCGGATCAGGCACATTCAAAATTGAAAATAAAAAATGGTACAATGAACACCCCTCCCTAATCTACCTTCTAGGAGATATTTTTAGAAAGGATTCTGTCTGGTTTACTACTGCTAGAAGTAAAATGCATTGATCGATCAAAGGAGGAAATCAAAAAATTAATCTGGATGAACAAAATCAAAGTGAATGCATGGCGATATATATATGAGTTGATTATACAAGCATTGTTTCTACATGATATACAAAGAGCCACATTCATCTGAAAGAGATAGAGCCAAAAAGAAAAAGAAATTACTACGATGAAGATCGTACGTTGTCTATGGCGCAGACCAAATCGTCATACTTGGCTCCCGTAATTTCCTTGACGATCTCGCTGTTCTTCAGTATCTTGAATGTAGGAACCACTTTGATTCCAAGCTCCTTCGCTAATGGCTGCCAAAGACACCAAAAAATCCGATAAAATGGAACAAATCTACTAAGAAATAAATATTAGCGCAGTTAAAACTTTCGAACTTTTTTTTTTTTGAGACCGGGTTATAACATTTGGAAAAATATAAGACCTTGTTATCTTGATTGCAGTCGAGCTTCAAGAAGATGACGTCTTGATATTTTACTGCCAATTCTGCGTATTTCGGAGCAATTAGCTTACAAGGGCCACACCTGCAATGCAGGTTTTCCAATCGTAATCCATTAGTCAACAGAGAAAGCACTGTGCTTAGACGCCAAGCAAAGCGATTGCGAGTTTACAGCCATCAAAGTATAGTATATACACGGCAAGCTCTAAATGCTGCTTTCAAATTGAGGTAATAGAAACACATCAACAATAATGCAGAGGACAAATAACATATCAACGAGGATTTCTCGAAGAATAAACGCCGAGGATCCTTACAATCATCAACAAGAAGCAGTCGAGATAAGAAATGGATCAACAAAATAGTAAGTACGTATTCAAGTTCCCTCGGTTCAGAGTTTTCGGGGATGGCGCATCCTCAAAGATAGATTGATAGATGGATACTAAGAAGAAACTGCAAATGTTGGAAATTAGGAGTTATATCGGAAGGGATAATTTTGAAGGATAGTGTTTAGAGGAAGAGGCTTTAGAACACTTGATTTGATTTTCACTTGCTTGATACAAATGCTTATACCTCACCCCTATTTATACTAGTTTCTACCACCTTAAGATTTTGCCAACACATCACTATTCTAGAATACTCCCTAATAATATCTAGGTTCTATAAGGTTCCATAGAGTTCTATGGATATTTCTAGATTATTCCCACACTCTAGATATTGGGCCAATATATCTCCTAAGCCCAATTTCCTAAATCCATACTCATAATTATTAAAGCCCAAATCAAGTTTATTATTTCAACACCCCCCCTTAAACTTGATTTGGCATTCCGAGCGAACTTCATAGTAGAATGGGGTATTCTTCAGTGGCTTGGTAGAAATATCAGCTACTTGATCTTTGGACTTGACGTACTCCAGCTTCACTTCCTTCCTTGTAATGCGCTGTCTTAGATCATGACAGACTGCATTCATAGCTATTTTTATTGCCGACTTGTCATCCTTGAGAATCATGTTTGGCTCCTTCTGTTGCATTTCCAATTCCTTAACCTTGTTTCTCTTGCGGGGGTACCTGTTGATTCCTGAGTTCCAAGCTCTTGGTGCCTTTCCCAATCCATCGAGCGCATTCTGCAACTTCAGAATCTTATTATTCTCTTTTGTCACTTCATATTCCGTATACCTATCTTTCTCGAGAACTCCATTTTCGAGAGCAGACTTCGTATGCATTTGGTGTATTCTCCAATTATTTTCGTGGTAGCCGATGTCTACTTCTTTACTGTAGCCTTCAGACACCAAGCTTGTCATATTTCTTTCAACTTCTCCCTTATGCCCCTTTTGAGTTGTTGTTAACTCCTGCATGTCAATTTTCTCAATATCTTTCTCTTCATTAGTGTCTTGAAACTTCATCGGCTCACCATCCTCAATTGAGTTTTCGTCTTTTCCAGATCTCGCAGGGGGTAAAGCTAGCTGAGTATTGAGATCTTCTCTTGTCTGCTCTATCGTTGGTTTCTCCATGTTAATTTCTTCGATGTATAGAATACTCCCATCATCTTCTTCTTCATTGTCGAGCATCACCTCTTGACTGAGAATGTTATTGTTACCTTCCACCGAGATGTTATGCTCTTCTCCAAAATCAACATCATCACTCATTAACTCATTAAACTCCATGGACATGCTTCTGTTTCCACTCATGCGATTGCTCCCACCGGTGTGTGGGTACCACTCATTGCATTCGCCTATTTCAGTATCCTTGTGGGCTAGTAGTAGAATCGCTTCTTCTTGATTTTTCTCTTCGATGTAGTTGGCTCTCTCTTCGACTTTATTGATTCTAGGGGCTCGACACTCGGAAGCATAATGTCCGAATTTCTGACAATTATAGCACTTAATATGTGATTTGTCATACCTTGGTCTTGAGTTACCTCTCCAGTGTCCTCTTGTTGGATAATCATTTCCTTGATGATTATTTTTGTCTTCGTCGTTGGGCCTCCAACCTCGTTCATATCCACGTCGATGGTCTCTGCCTCGTTCTCCTCTTTGATCTCGCCCATAGCCTCGTCCTTGATAGTTCACCTTATTTTTCATTTCTTTAGTAGAATCAACTTGTAGCTTGAGTAGTTGTTCGACGATCCCTTCCTTCTTCCTTTTCTTCTCTTCATGAGCTTGCAATGAGCCCAATAGTTGCTCCATCGTCATTTCTTCTAGATCTTTAGTTTCTTCAATAATGGCTACGATATGCTCGAATTTTGGATCTAACGAGCGAAGAATTTTCTCCATGATTCTAACATCATCAATTTTCTCACCATTTCTCTTTAGTTGATTAGTTATTGCTAATACCCTCGAGAAGTAGTCCGACACAACTTCATCTTGTTTCATATGCAAGGCTTCAAACTCGGCTCTTAAAGTTTGAAGACGTACCTTCTTTACCGGATCCGCTCCTTTATACGACATTTGAAGCTTCTCCCATGCTTCCTTGGCGGTCTTTGCTTCCGAAATCTTCTCGAAAGCATCATCATCCAATCCTTGATAGATTAGAAAGAGAGCTTTCTTGTCCCTCTTTCTCAATTCTCTCAAACTATCCTTTTGAGTTTGAGATTGAGTTTCTTCTTTCTCCGGCTCGACATAGCCTTTCTCCACGATATCCCATACGTCTTGTGATCCGAGGAGCGCCTTCATCTTGATACTCCAATTGTCATAGTTGCTCTTGTTGAGTGTCGGGACTTGGAAGGGAACCATGCCACTCGCCATCGCCTTAGGATCTTCTAGCTCTGATACCACTTTGTTGGAAATTAGGAGTTATATCGGAAGGGATAATTTTGAAGGATAGTGTTTAGAGGAAGAGGCTTTAGAACACTTGATTTGATTTTCACTTGCTTGATACAAATGCTTATACCTCACCCCTATTTATACTAGTTTCTACCACCTTAAGATTTTGCCAACACATCACTATTCTAGAATACTCCCTAATAATATCTAGGTTCTATAAGGTTCCATAGAGTTCTATGGATATTTCTAGATTATTCCCACACTCTAGATATTGGGCCAATATATCTCCTAAGCCCAATTTCCTAAATCCATACTCATAATTATTAAAGCCCAAATCAAGTTTATTATTTCAACAGCAAAAAGACAAAAAGATGTAAGGGCAGTAAATTCATCACCACTGTGTGTACATGTCGAGTACGACAGGCTTATCGCCGGCGGCTTTCACAATGGGCCAGAAAGTGTCTTTGTTCACCTCAGTCACTTGTCCCACCTCAGCAACCGAAACGCTGGCGCGCACCTCCGTGCTCATACGACGTCGTCTCATTGTCCTGCTAATCGAGTGAAGACGATGGTACAAGTAGGCCGAGCAATGATCTCCTGCGATGCTGACCACGGGGGGTTGCTTGGGTATCGTCACTCCCATTGATGTTGTTGTCGGAGACATTGGGCGTGCGCTGTACATCATCATCTGTAGAGCCATAGCTGCTTGCTGCGAGTATTTTGTGAGTGGATCGGTGGAATTCGAGAGGCGAACAAGAATGAAAGGTGGCCTTTCATTTTTGGGGACGAGGAGAATGACGACTTTAACCCTGCCAATCTATCTTTTCAGTGTCTGCGGTAGGGGTGGTTCCAGCGGTGGTTCGGTACGTATTAACCGTACCAAAACTGTGATACCGTATATCGAAATTTCAGTATCGAAAAGAATCAATCAATACCATTCGATATATCTTAAATTTCGATACGGTATCATATCAATATGTCGGTATGGTATCGTTATTATACCTTCTATACTATTAATTCGTTTTTTACCATGAGTGTCTCATAACTCGTTAATTCGTTGTTCTCAAATTTTTAGTCAATTCAAATTCCTTAGGTCCCAATAAGATGGATTATTAATACCAAATTTTCCGAAATAAAAAGATTTTAATTCATAAAATAACCTTAAATAAACATGTATTTTGTATTCCTTTTGTTTTTCTTTTATGTAAGTAAACTATGATGGGCCTCAATAATCTTAGAGAGTTGGGTATAGTTAATAATTTATGGGCTAAATAAATTTATGAAGATCTTTATAATATTTTTGTCCATTTATATGTTTTTGAAAAAAGATGTCTTTTGTTTCCCCCGCCTTCACTACGCTCGCTGCCTCGTACACCGCCTCCGCCGCCTCTACCGCCTCTGATGTCTTCGCCTCCTCCATAGTCTCCGCTCAACGCCTACGCCTCCTCCATAGCTTCCACAATCTACTGCCTCCGCCTCCTCCACAGCCTCCGCCGTCTCCACCTCGCCGCCTGCGTCTCCGCCTCCGCCGCTACACCTCACTGCCTTCTGCCACCTTTCATCGTTCTTCATCGGGTCTCCTTGGGCCGAGAGTTGTTCTCTTCCTTGTTGGAGCATTTCTCCCTTAGTGGAGCCTACTCCGATGAAAGCGAGATTCCCGTACGACCGAAGAAAACGTTGAATATCGTAGATTTAACTTAACAGCTATTTTGTGGTAGGTTCTTTAGTTTTTTGTATCTAAAATCGTGTATCTTGTTTTCTATCGGTTTTTTCTTTTGTTTGGTTGTTTTATGCTCCGTGTGAGCCTTCTTTTCTCTTACGGATTGATATTACCAGAAAGACCTCTTGAGCTATTTAGCCCGTGTACTTTTGTTGAATTTAAGCTATCGTTACAAAAAAAAAAGAAAAAGCGTATGAAATAGTTATTATTAATTAGGATGGAAAAAGGAGTTGGGCCGCTTAACATGCGCTCGAACTCGAGCTTTTTCATGATTGATAGGCTTGTGAGTTTCATAATATTTTATTTTATTTTATTCTTTTCGTTTTAAATTTAACAATATTGAGCTTCAAAGTTAAGGTCGAGCTTAATTATTGATAATCGAGCTCCAACTCAAACTCGAAATCAAATAGCTAGTCGAGCTGAGTCCATGCATAGAAAAATGAGCTGGATTCGACTCATATTTACCCCTAATTATGACTCTTAATGATATATTACCATTTCATAAACAACATATCAAGAATTAGTTAATTTCTATATCTGCTTTAACACAACAGTTAAGAAACAGGAAACATATATTCCTTGCAAGCTTCACATTTCCTTACTCAGACAGCAAATCACACACAAAACACACACAATATTCAAAATGTCACCATGATGATTCTTTTGGATATGTTTTAAACTTCTCTCTATATATATGATGACCTACGAAGCCACAAACTGACACTATAATACTAATAACATAGCAATTTCTGCATTTCATTCTGTTAAGTGACCACTTTTCCTAAAAGGTTAACCCTGAAGGAAGTGCATCACTTTTTAATTTTATATAATTTATTTCCAACACGCCCCTCACGTCTAGGCTGATTTCTCTATTATCTAGCCTTAGACGTGTAACTCTCATAAATGGGTGGTCGTGAGGATTCGTACCCAGGACCTGCGGGTCCCTAAGCTCTGATACCATGTTAAGTGACCACTTTTCCTAAAAGGTTAACCCTGAAGGAAGTGCATCACTTTTTAATTTTATATAATTTATTTCCAACACATTCTTGGTCGAAATAGGACATGGCGTCGCCGAAAAAGGAAGCAGTCAAGAAAGAGTATGACATCGAACATGTGTCGCTTCCGCAGGATCTAATCGATATGATGAAGAACGAGAAAAACTGGGAAGAATGGCCTTGTCGGGCTTGGGTTTGGTCTCAGCGTGTTTACGAAGAGTTTGTTCCTTCCGAAGAAAACAACAAAGAAAAATGCGAGAAATAGTTCTCTTTTTAATTGATATGATAGTTACTTTCATACGTGGGAATGAGTATGCGATTTTGTGCTTAGTGTTAAGTTGATAATTAAATCCGCCTTGCAATTTTTTTGTGTTCTATATCCATTGGTTATTTTTCGTTTTTGTAGGTATCAATCATCAGTCATCACATATCAGAATGTTGTCAGAAAATCGAACCTGATCAGTAAGGGAATTTAAATCATACCAATAGAAAATGATGAGAGAAAAGAACAGCAAACTGAGTTGCATGTCCTAAACTATGTTTCATTTGTGATTTAAGTCCTCTAACTAGTCAAGTGATGATGAAAAATTGAATGAAACGTGGCTTTAAAATAATCTTACGTGACAATATAACATATCGTTGTATAAAAACTAACGGTGTGTAATTGACATTATAGATGAAATAATAATAAAGTACAAAAAAAATTCAGGGACAACTAGCAGTTAATCATCTCTACTGCTCCGCCAGATCTGATTGATATTGCAACTCTTATTTCATAGAGAATTACGTTAGTTTCTGACCAAGTATGCATGTGCATAACACACCTTAATTTGAAACCGGTGAAAAACACCACATATATATTGCTCGAAACACCAAGAGTTTGATAATTATTTGTCTCCGCCGAGACTTTTATTTCGTCCTCCAAACAATAATATTCAGACATGAAGAATAGCTATTCCACAATCCATATGCCCAACGTCCAAACGAAACTTATGAAAGAGTGAAGAATGTAACCTTGTTCAAATAAGCCATAATGATTTCTCATTCCTTATTCATGGACAGGCATGGGCAATACAAACTAAATAAGGCGTAAATATAATCAGTTTGTTTATACATGTTAATGACCAAGAATTAAAACATTGACTCTGATTGATAATAGTACGATGATTGTACAAACAAAATTTAAATCAACCAAGACCGAAGTTGAGGACCAAGACGGCAAGACCTATCTTCGAGACTGTAAATAACACCACCAATTGTTACGATTGGCTTGTTTAGAGGCGGTTCGGATCATTCGTGTGTTCCAACACCAATGTTCCATACATGTTCTACACATAATAAATTTACGAAGAAATTGATTCTTATAAATATCGAAAAATATAAGACATGTACCAATTTGATCATCATGAAACGGAGAATAAACAGATATGTTTATTTCTATCTATCATACAAATCACATTAGATAATGATGATTTTTTCATGGTTTGGTGGATTATGTGTTAAAAAACTTACAGAAAATCAAATAAATAAAAGAATATCTCTCAACCTCAGGATTTGACACATGTCAGCATACAGTGAATGGAACAGAAATTGGAACGTTAATAGAACAGATGATCCCAAGGGGTGGATGAATCACCACGTTTAAGACTTTTAAAAATGAGTTGTAATAATTTGGGTTTTCGAAAATATTTCAGCGAGAGATTAAGCGAGTTTTTATTTTAAGCTAGCCGGAAAATAGTCGACTTAACCGTCTTAAAATCGGTTTGTATCTCTTTTATAAAAATTCCAAACCTATGCAAGTTAAAATCAGTTTTGGTTGAAGCATTTTATTAAAATTTATAATGCTTCAAGAATGAATGCTAGATGCAAGGCCATTCTCTAATTTTTGTGGCCCCGTTCTTGTAGTATATGCATGCCTAATATTGATATAAATAAATACAATCTTATATCAATTGGCCCGCCTCCTTTTATAAATTATCGGATATCGGGCCATAAAATGGTTACTTAGAGTCCACTTAAAGTACATTCGACCCTTAAATGGGGGCCTGTGGCCATGTATAATGGGTCATGATGCACTTGCTCAAATCCGACCCTAGCTAAATGTATGAATCTGATGTAAGGAACACACGATTTCTGTATGGCAGTTCAGAGTCTAACTACGCCGGAACCTCCCCTTCTTCCCTGCAAGGTAGGTACTCACTAAAAGACTCGACTTACACACTACGATGTAAAACCTTCCTTAGATAGACTCGGATAATATAACTTTCTAACTTATATTTCACTAACTAGTACTCAGCCACATCGGCGGCCTTAAAGAGTCCACTGACTTTCGCCACTTTTTAGTCCACCAGAACATGTCCTTATGGTTAGGATTTAAAGTCTGCCGGTAGAGTTTTCACACTACGGTTCGTAGGTTGTGACCCTACAAAAGGCACACATCTTCTACGTCTTCGTGATAAAACTCTCACCCAACTAATTTATGGCGCTCATCTATCTATGTGTGAGTGAGCGGTGTGCTGAACATTATAGATCTCTCTATCCTTTATAACTTGCACACTCAATGAGAACTCTCTTGATTTTTGTGTTTTATGCTCATGTCATCTCTTGGATATCTCTTTTGATGTTTTTACTTTTTCACTAGGATTCATGTATTTTCTCTCTTATTTCTTATTAGCCTTCCAATCTTGATATAGTCGTTTAGGCATATTAAAAAGCCGTTGGAAGTTCTTCTCCTCACTTGGTTAGTAAAGTTAGCTCCACTCGCTTGTACCTGTTGTATTAAGACTTGTCCAGCAGTCGACCAGTGCCAATCGAATTGACCAATCCCGTCTAGTCCAAAACCAGTTATCTGACCAGTAACTAGTACCGACCAGTACTAGTCCAAACTGACTAAAACCAGTATCAAACCAGACCGAGTAATACTAGTCCAAAGACCGGCCAGTCTGGTAATCGGTAGTTGATTGAATTAGTTTTTGGTACTAAGCTCATATATTTGGTATCGATTTTACGAACTAAGTCAGTACACTTGAACAGTTATATTAATAACAAAATGATAAGTTTGTATTCACCAAAAGGCTATTACAAGATATTATAATCAAATATTTGTCGCCCAAAGGACGGTATAGGCGACGGTTTTGAGAAAACCGCTGCCTATGTTACAAGAAAAAGGTTTTTTTAGTAACATATGCGACGGTAATTAGAAACCGTCGCCTATGCTAGAACATCGGCGGCGGTTTTTAAACTGTCACCTATTTGTCGGTACATGAGCGTCGGTGCTCTCGGCGACAACCGTCGCCTATAAGCATAACAACCTTCGCCCATGTGTTATTTGTGTTAGTGCATAGTCATCTACGATTGGAGCCATTATAGAAGAGTTCTTTTATCGTTATTTTTTTTTCAATTTCTTTTTCTACTCTAAAGCGTCATTGTAACGAGGCGGCCGACCTCCACCTAACGCAAATTCCGGCAAATATCCTACGTTCTGAATTTATTCAATCTAATATACGAAGTTTTTCGAATAAAGAAAAACAGATAACAGCTAATCATCTATACTAAATAAATAGAAACTATATACAGCCATGCATCTCCCGTTATACAGGCGGATCGAGGAAACTAAATCTTTTGGTCAGTCGTTAATTTTTTTTTTTTTTTTATTGTGACAGAGACCATATACTATATGTACACGAACCAGATCATCTGTCCCAATAGATGTCTCAATGTGTGTACCTACTAAGTAAATAGTACTTTTTATTTAATTAAAAAACGACAAATAAGCAAAATTTATTAATTGGTACATACAAGGATACATGTATTGGGACAGAGGATCTCGTCCGATATGTACAAGGAAAAAGGCCTACGTAGACAACAATGAAAGGGTCAATTTATATGAAAGGGTCAATAATAAAGGATATCCATCCATGCATTATCTGGTTTCGTTGTTCTCATGTTGTCGTGATTGTAAAGGTTAAGACAGTTAGTAAACATGCAAAGGCCTGCAATGGTCATCATTGCCGGTCGCAGCTCACGATAAATTATGACTTATTATAAGAATCTCTTTTTTCTTTACGTTGTACACATTGAAAAGTACATATATTTTATATGTTCGACTTGAGATTATACGAACGTCCAACCAATAAATCTAAAAAGATCTCTACCTAACCCCAACGTAGCAATTCAAGAAATTGTCAAAATGCCGGAAAATCAGAACTATTTCAGAAATCTTTAAGTCTAGTGGAGTCTTGCTTTTTGTGAGTTGTCTGAACTACGTAGCAATCGATTACAGTGGAACATAGAACAAAGAATCGGGCTTTATTCTATGTCAAGTTTCAATCATTTAAACTAGCAAAAATCAAGCGGTCTCCTCAAGCTTTTCTCTCTTTGCCTTTCTTCTCATATAGTAAGAGATCTCTTTCGCACTCTCCATATTCTTTCACATCATATAGTAAGAGATCTTTCACTCTCCATATTCTTTCACATATATAAACTCCGCGTGAGGAGACCTAGGAGAAGTGTAATAGAAATAGATAGCCATGGCAGCCATAAAATGGCTCTTGCTCTTTTGCTATATTCTGGTTTTTAATCCGTATATTCCTGCTGCAACAGATCCACAAGACGGTACACACACACACACACACACACACATATATATTATATATTTAAAACTGCTTAACATCTTAGTTCTTTAATCATCTAGTTTATTTCAAAATATTATTAATTCGTACGTGCAAAATATAATTAAATGATCCATTCTTATGCATATGCAGCTTCTGTTCTTCGATCCCTCAAAGATGCATGGGGAAACACGCCGCCGAGCTGGGAGAAGTACGACGATCCATGCGCATCATGGGAAGGAGTTTCTTGCAACAACTCGAGAGTCACTTCTTTGTAATAATTCCGCATAATTGTATATTTAAACTTTATATTCTCTTACATTTATCAGTTTTAGTGCATGTGTGTTTGTGTGTGTGTAACGTGATAATTTTGCGCTGTGCAGAGGGTTATCGACGATGGCACTCACTGGCAGAATGAGCGGAGACTTAGGTGGGCTCACTGAATTGATCTCATTGTGAGTTTCTTGTTTTGCGATGATTTTCATTCATTTATTGATCATTTAATTTTTTTGGCATGATATACGAATTTATATATAACATGCGGCTATTTACTATGCAGAGACCTGTCATTTAACCCGGCCTCACAGGCCCGATCTCGCCGAGGCTCGGAGATCTTCAGAAGCTAACTATATTGTAAGGACCTATCTCTGATATCATATCATATATTAGATTGTTTTTCATTATAATGATATTATTCAGGTTTTAATTGACATTTTTATTTTTTTCTTTGAATCAGGATTCTTGCAGGTTGCAGCTTTACAAGTAGCATACCGAGTGAACTTGGAAATCTTTCAGAGCTGACGTTTCTGTAATAAAAACAGACACTTGGTAGTCAATATATTTTCATGATAATATCTCAAGAAATTGAACATCTATATTTCTATATGCCAGGGCTTTGAATTCAAATAACTTAACTGGTCAAATACCGTCTTCTCTTGGTAAATTATTGAACCTTTATTGGCTCGATCTTGCCGATAATCAGCTCGTTGGTGAAATTCCAATATCCTCGGGTTCAAATCCAGGGCTAGACCAGCTTAAAAAGGCCAAGCACTTGTAAGTCTAAAATAGATTTAAAATGAAGGGATGTTATGATAACTCAATAAGCCTTATATTTAGGAACTTATATGTACCTTGATTGTGATACAGCCATTTCAACAAAAACCTGCTATCAGGTTCGATACCAAACGAGCTCTTTACGTCTGATATGTCACTGATACATGTGTAAGGACATATATATTATCTAATTTACAAATTTAATTTTTCAAATATTAATTTTCGGTTTTCTTCAGATTATTTGACGGGAATCGATTTGATGGGGAGATTCCATCTACGATTGGTTCAGTTCAGACACTTGAGGTTCTGTGAGTAAAAACACTCATTATCTTGGCAAACTTGAATTCATATCAGATTTACATTATGATTACCGTTATATCCTATTCTTATTTCTTTAACATTCTAAAGATCAAACCTTTCTTTGGCCAGTCGACTTGATCGCAATTCTCTAAGCGGAAACGTTTCGCTGAGGCTGAACAATCTCACCAACATCATTGAATTGTTGGTGCTTCTTTACACTTATTTACGCCGATAGAATTTGAAGTTCCACGATGATCATTGAAATAATTGGTATGATCATAATGTATATTTGCAGGAACTTGGCTAACAATGACTTTTCTGGTGCATTACCAAATCTGTCTGGGTTGGACAACCTCAACTATCTGTAAGTCAACCTAATAATTTTAAAAACATCTACTGGGAAATTATAATCAAATGACGAGTCTTATCTTCATGCATGTATAGTGACTTGAGCAACAATTCTTTCGATCCATCCAAAGCTCCGATTTGGCTAACAAAATTACAGTCATTAACGACTTTGTAAGTGCGACCAAAAAGTAACAATCCAAAATTTTTGGCAATCCGATGCAAGTATTCAGTCAAAGTTCGCATTTTTCTTGCATATAATAGGGTGATGGAACATGGACAGCTACAAGGACAACTGCCTCCACAAGTCTTCAGCTTGCCACAAATTCAGCAAATGTGAGTCTAAGTCTAAAACCAAATAAAAGAGTTTCTAAATAACACCTTTTCTCAGCTTCATATTTAATCTCCGAACAGAAAGTTAAGGAACAACGCTTTGTCTGGGAAACTAGACATGACGGGGGCCATAGATCAGAGTCTTCAACTTGTCGACTTGGAGAACAACAACATATCATCGGTGACTATAGGTTCCCAGTACAAAAACACCTTAATGTAATAGGCATTCAATTACTTTTCATATCCAAAAAAGACCAAACAAAAAATATACATATATTGAGACTAACAAATATTACTGCAGGTTGATAGGAAATCCCGTGTGCTCATCTTCGTTAGCAAACAGCGTATATTGTCAGAAACAGCAAACGCCGCAACCTTATTCGACAAACTACGCCAACTGTGGAAACTCAGCGTGTGAAACTGATGGGAAACCGAATCCTCAGAGCTGCGAATGTGCTTATCCCTACCAAGGAATTTTATACTTTCGTGCACCTTCGTTTCGTGACTTGACGAACGCTACCCTCTTCAGCTCACTTGAAACGACTCTTTCGAGAAACCTAAGCCTATCACAAGGATCTGTCTCATTACAGAATCCATTCTTCGACGAAGATGATTATCTTCAAGTTCAGCTAAAGATATTCCCCAACATTAATGCAAAGTACTTCACTCGGTCTGAGGTGCAAAGGATTGGCTTTTCGCTGAGCAGCCAAGCATACAAGTCACCGCACGAGTTTGGACCGTATTACTTTATAGGGTCCTCTTACTCATTTGAAGGTATAACTGCTATCACTTCATAGACAGAAAAAGGAAAAAAATACATGAATATTCTTCTCTAACTAATTCTGTAAGTAACTGTTGAGAAATATGAGCCAAATCCATTATTTTTACAGATGATCAGCCAAAGAAAAGTAATGTACGCATTGGCGTGATTGCCGGAGTGTCGTGCGGAGGTGCTTTGATGATTCTTGTGTTAGCGGGATTGGGAATGTATGCTTTAAGACAGAAGAGGCGAGCCGAGCAAATGATTTCAATAACAAGACCATTTGGTATAATAATAATATATTATTTTCTTACTTTGATCATTATTAAGATGTGTGATCATATGTTGGATCTCAATGTTCTTATTATATATGCAGAGTCTTGGGGTACTGATGCTAAACAAAGTGGAGGTGCACCACTTTTGAAAGGGGCAAGGTGGTTCTCCTACGAAGAGCTCAAGAAATGCACTAATAATTTCTCAGAAAGCTATCTGATTGGGTCTGGAGGCTATGGAAAGGTAGCATGAAATTGAATGGTTTATTTTTTTTAATAATTTTTATGCATGGCTGACTTTATTTAATGTCCCTCTTCATATATGCTTACAAAGGTATATAAAGGAAAATTGGCTAGTGGACAACTAGTAGCTGTGAAAAGGTCTCAACAAGAATCAAATCAAGGAGGGTTGGAGTTCAAGACCGAAATCGAGTTGCTTTCGAGGGTACATCACAAGAATCTCGTCGGGCTCGTTGGGTTTTGCTTCGAACAAGGAGAGCATACCTTGGTCTACGAGTACATGGCCAATGGAACACTCAAAGACAACTTATCAGGTGAGAATTAATTGAACTTGGTGTAGGACTTTCAGTAAGAAGAGGGCTTAATTGACGTTAGTGTATTCTACATCAATTATGTGCTTATTATGTTTAGGAAAAGGCGGGATTCGTCTAGATTGGAAGAGAAGGATAAAGATTGCGCTGGGTTCGGCGCGTGGATTAGCGTACCTACACGAACTCGCTCATCCTCCCATAATCCATCGAGACATCAAATCCACGAACATCTTGCTTGATGAGAATTTGATAGCTAAAGTTGCAGATTTTGGATTGTCTAAGCTCGTCTCCGACGCCTCAAAAGGGCACGTTTCAACCCAAGTAAAAGGCACACTGGTAAGTCAATGGTAACACTCAAAAAAACCTAAATTTAGTGCGATCGGCTGGAGATGTTAAGAAAACCTAGTTTTCACCAGAAAATGATTCAATGATTTAAGGCAATATATTAAGAGACAACTATTATTATTGTTCTTATTACAGGGTTATTTGGATCCAGAGTATTATATGACTCAACAGTTAACGGAGAAGAGTGATGTGTACAGTTTTGGTGTAGTGATGCTTGAACTAATCACAGCCAAGCAGCCCATAGAGAAGGGGAAGTACATCGTGCGAGAAATAAGATGTTCGACCGACAAGAGAGACGAAGCTTACCTTGGATTAAAGAAGATGATCGACCCCGTAATAAGGGATGCACCAAATTTATTAGGGTTTTCAAAGTTCGTAAGACTGGCCATGCAATGCGTCGAAGAGACTTCTTCGGATCGACCCACTATGAACGAGATAGTGAAGCTACTTGAGAACTTACTGCAAAGTGGAGGATGGGAAACAAACTCTAGTACTGAGTTTGAATCGCGGAAATTAGGTGAAGCTTTGCAACTGCGCAATGGAGAGGAAAACGAAAGAATTGATACGGGTGCTTTTGATTACAGTGGTGGATGCACAATAGTTGCCAACAAGAAGGTTGTGCCGAAATAGAAGGAATGATTTTTATATATGAAATTGAACATATCCGTATTGTGTAATTTGTTATATGTCATTGATTTGATTCTATAGTTCAACAAAAGGCAGGCCTGTGTCTTTGCAATAAATACATAAAATACATTATGATTTTCTGTTAAGAATTTCAGTTAATACCATATTTGTCGTAACACAAATCAAAGAAAGAAAACAGAAATATTACTTAGTTCGGAAATGTTTGAAATCCTAAGTCCAAGAGTGAAACTACCGTAGATTACAATGCCTTTCAGTTCTCTTTCTAGATTCAATATTACAGACCCTAAAACTTTCTTCTACATCCCTGATTGAATGAGTAATTTTCCTCTTTTTATTCTGTTTAAATCTATTCTTACGTTAAGGTTATTTCCAACTGCCTTTTTAAAGACATGACATCGTCGTTTGAAGCCCATCATCGCAACACTCTATAGCCACCATTCTTTATGTGGGTACAAATGGGGTATGGGTGTTCTTTTCTTCAGCTCCTTTGCAATTCGCCATAGCCTTGTGACGAGGAGAAATATAGCTACTGAATCTAAAGAACCCACCCTCTTTCGCACTCTTGTATACCATGGATATTTGATTTTAGTGAATTTTCAGATACAATCTCTCACATGCGATTGCATCTTTAGGTGAAAATTGAATTTGTTTTTAAATTTAGGCTCGAATGTGAGCTCGACGAGCAATGAGCTCACGAGCCGAGTTCGAGCCCAAATGTTTATTATCGAGCTCAAGAGCTCGAGGCTAATACAACTGAGCCGAGCTCGAGCTCGAGCCCGGAAAATAAACCAAGCTTGGCTCGAGCTCGACTCATTGACACCCCTAGTGATAACTAATGTTCTGCAGAACATGCAAAGACTCATATGAAACTTAAGTCACATGTTAAGCATGGTAGGCCGTCGAGTTCCAAAGATGAAACTCCCCTAAGGAAAACGAAGCACACACGGCCTGATATAGCATTTGTCGTTAATCTATTGGTGATGCATCGTTCGTCACCGACTCGTAGATAGTGGAACGGTGTCAAACGAATATTTTGATACCTTCAAGGAATGAGATTGTTCTATTTTAGTGAATCAAAGACATAATTGTGTATGCAGAGATGCTGGAAATCTATCCGACCCATATACTGCTTGATCTCAAACAGGTTATTTATTTACATAAGTTGAAATCGGTGTTTCATGGTGTTGAGGTAAACGAAGTTTAATAGCCACTCTAATGTATTTGATTGCAACCGGTAATTCAGCATGTTAGATAATTTATATTATAGTTGATTTATAAATTATCTTTTGTGAATGAGAATTAATTAAAAAAATATATATATATTTTATTTATTGAAGTGGGCTTTGAAAATGTTATTGGGCTTCGGTTTTGGCCCAATAACGGCCCAACTTCTAGAAGGCCCAATTTCTAGAAGTTGGGATTGGTGGCTTTGTAATTGAGTGGATTTTTAACCACTCCTCAACTCAACTCACATGATATCATCTAATTATTAAAAAAAAAATTATTATTTTTTATTACAAAATTTTGGCTATAAATAGGCCATTAATTCAAAGGAAAAAACACACAAGAATTAAAAGAAGATAAATAAGAAAATAATTCCCAAAATATTCTCTGCTATTGCTCTTATTCCGTTCGCCGTCGGTGTCGTTTTTGTGCTAAAACGAACGCCGTGTTTTCGAAGTATCCTGAGAAATAGACGCTCGTTAAAACCTCTAGCACATACGTGAGGGAGCGAATCTATTTTAAGGAAATTGTGTGCTACACAATCTTCGAATATTTTTCTTTCCCAGCCAACAATCTTAAAATAGATCGACGATCCCGCAAAGATGTCAGACTACGTGGAATTCCTCAACAACCAAGAATCTGCAGAAAACGAAGGAAACATTGACGTTCCCCCTACCACTTTTATCCCCACTGCCATACCTGTGGTTACGAAGCCAAACGTACCGGTCAACCACCTGGAGAAGCCGGAGAAATTTACGGGGACAGCCTCGACGTTCAAAAGATGGCAACAGAAGATGCTCTTCTACCTCACCACGCTGAACCTGGCAACATACCTGAAAGAGGTCGAGCCTAAGGTAAATGACGGCGAGACGAACGCTGAGGTCGTGATCGCTGTTGATGCATGGAAACACTCTGATTTCCTGTGTCGTAATTATATTCTGAATGCCCTAAGCGATACTCTGTACAACGTGTATGGTGCGGTCGCTACGGCTAAGGAATTG
Organism: Craterostigma plantagineum; assembly: GCA_027422505.1. NCBI lineage: Eukaryota > Viridiplantae > Streptophyta > Magnoliopsida > Lamiales > Linderniaceae > Craterostigma > Craterostigma plantagineum. Next base: position 5,093 of record JAPQWV010001982.1, on the reverse strand, counting down.
TGGGAGTCGTTAGACCGAAAATATAAAACTGAGGATGCCGGCACAAAGAAATTTGTTGTCGGACGGTTCCTTGATTATAAGATGGTCGATTCCAAGACTGTCATCAGTCAAGTGCAAGAGATCCAATTGATCTTGCACGAGATCCATGCAGAAAGAATGGTTCTGAGTGAATCTTTCCAAGTTGCGGCTATTATTGAAAAGCTGCCGTCGGGCTGGAAAGACTTCAAAAACTATCTCAAGCATAAGCGCAAGGAGATGTCTTTGGAGGATCTGATTGTTAGACTTCGAATCGAAGAAGACAACAAAAGGTCGGAAAAGAGAGTGTCGAGCTCATCTGAACCGAAAGTAAACGTGGTGGAGCATAGCTCTAAAAAAGGCAAAGGCGCGGTTAAATCCAAAGCGAAACTTGGGGCGACCGGAGGCGTCGCTAAGCCGAACTATAAGTTCAAGGGAAAGTGCTTCAACTGCGGCAAATTGGGTCACAAGTCGTCGGACTGTCGCCTTCCGAAAAGGAGCCATGAAGCCAACATGGTGAGAGACAATACCAAGGAGGTTGACGAGATGAGTCTTGTCGCGGTGGTCTCGGAGGTAAACATGATTGGGTCGAATCCACAAGAATGGTGGATCGATACCGGTGCTACACGTCATGTCTGCACGAACCGTGGACTCTTCTCTACCTGTGAGCCGGTTGAAGGAGAAAAGATCTACATGGGCAACTCGGCTGCTGCTACCGTCGAGGGAAAAGGTAACGTGCAGCTCAAAATGACTTCCGGAAAAATATTAACGCTGAAAGATGTGTTGTACGTTCCGGAGATACGAAAAAATCTTATTTCGGGATTCTTGTTGAACAAGCATGGTTTTCGTATTGTTATTGAATCCGACAAAGTGATATTGTCTAAGTCGGGTATGTTTGTTGGTAAAGGCTATGCCTGTGATGGTTTGTTCAAGCTGAATGTAATGACTATTGTAAATGAGAATGAAAAACGTTCTTCTGTTTACTTGCTTGAATATTCCAATTTGTGGCACGGTAGATTAGGTCACGTTAATTTTGAATCGATACGTCGATTAATTAACATGGATCATATTCCAACATTCGAAATTAATTCGAAACATAAGTGTGAAATTTGCGTTGAAGCAAAAATGACGAGATCGTCTTTTCCCTCGGTAGCAAGAAGTACCGAACCGCTTGAATTAATTCATAGCGATTTATGTGATTTGAAATACGTTCAAACACGTGGTGGCAATAAATATTTTATAACATTCATTGACGATTGCACCAAATATTGCTATGTGTATTTGCTTAAGAGCAAAGACGAAGCATTAGAGAAATTTGTTCTATACAAAACCGAAGTTGAAACGCAACTCGGCAAGAAAATTAAAAGATTGAGAAGTGATCGGGGTAGGGAATACGAAGCGCCAATTGGGAGCTTTTGTGTGGAACATGGTATCGTCCATGAAGTGACCGCCCCGTATTCACCTCAATCAAACGGAGTGGCCGAACGAAAGAATCGCACATTAAAAGAGATGATGAATGCGATGTTACTGAGTTCAGGTCTACCGCCTAACATGTGGGGCGAAGCTATCTTAACGAGTAATTACCTATTAAATAGGATACCTCGAAAGAAAATGAATAAAACTCCATATGAGTTATGGAAAGGAAAGACGCCTTCTTACCAACATTTGCGAATGTGGGGGTGTTTGGCGAAGGTAGCCGTACCTGCGCCTAAAGCGGTGAAAATTGGTCCTAAAACGGTGGACTGTATTTTCATAGGATATGCACACAATAGTACGGCATATCGGTTTCTTGTATATGATTCGAAAATTTCGGATATACACAAGAACACGGTCATGGAATCGAGGAATGCGTATTTCTTTGAAAATGTATTTCCTTGTAAATCCGATTATGGATCCGGTACATCTAAACGAGATGATATAGAAACCGAGACTCCTAGTACGGTTCATGAGATTGAACCGAGACGAAGCAAGCGTGCCCGAATAGAGAAATCTTTTGGTGATGACTTTGTTACATATTTGATTGAAAAGGAACCGCTGACTTATAACGAAGCAGTGAGCTCCGTGGACGGGCCTTTATGGAAAGAAGCCATAAAAAGCGAGATTGATTCTATCTTGCAGAATCATACTTGGGAGTTAGTTGATCTCCCAAAGGGATGTAAACCTTTAGGATCAAAATGGATCTTTAAAAGAAAAATGAAACCAGACGGGTCTGTGGAAAAGTATAAAGCCAGACTTAAAGGATACAAGCAACGCGAAGGCTTAGATTACTTTGACACATATTCTCCTGTGACGAGAATAAATTCGATAAGGATGATACTTGCTATCGCGTCCTTAAGAAATTTGGAAGTACATCAAATGGATGTCAAAACAGCTTTCTTAAACGGTGAGTTAGACGAGGAAATATATATGGAGCAACCCGAGGGTTTTCGTGCTCCTGGAACCGAAAAGAAAGTCTGTAGATTGATCAAATCTTTGTATGGTTTGAAACAAGCCCCTAAGAAGTGGCACGAAAAGTTTGATCACGCGATGATCAACTACGGATTTAAAATCAATGAGAGCGATAAATGCGTTTACTCAAAGGAAACAGGCGATGACTACGTCATTTTATGTCTGTATGTAGACGACATACTCATTGTTGGTAGTAACGACAAAATGGTCAAGTCTACCAAGGATATGTTAAATTCGAAATTTGACATGAAAGATATGGGACTTGCGGACGTGATTTTAGGAATTAAAATCAAACGAACGAGTAATGGTCTTGTTTTGAGTCAAGCTCATTACGTAGACAAAATTCTCGACAAATTCCTCAAGGGTGATTCTGGTGTTGCTAGAACGCCATTAGACCGAAGCGTTCATTTGTCGAAAAATCGCGGAGAGGCTATTTCTCAAGTAGAATACTCCCGAATTATCGGAAGCTTGATGTATCTAATGAGCTGTACTAGGCCAGATATTGCTTATGCTATAAGCAAATTGAGTTCGTACACGAGCAATCCGAGTGTGGGTCATTGGACCGCTATAATACGGGCTTTGAGATACTTACGGTATACTCGAGACTATGGATTACACTATGGTCGATATCCGGCTGTGTTAGAAGGCTACACAGATGCGAACTGGATATCTGACATGAAGGACTCTAAGAGCACAAGCGGCTATGTGTTTACACTCGCTGGAGCTGCTGTGTCTTGGAAATCCTCGAAACAAACGGTTATAGCAAGATCCACTATGGAATCCGAGTTCTTTGCCTTGGATAAATGTGGAGAAGAAGCCGAATGGTTACGCCATTTCTTGGAGGATATTCCTAAATGGGAAAAACCTGTGCCGCCTATATGCATACACTGCGATAGCCAATCGGCTATTGGACGGGCACAGAGTACTATGTATAATGGTAAGTCGAGACACATACGTCGTCGACATAATACCGTTAGACAACTGCTCTCAACTGGAGTTATCTCGATTGATTATGTGAAATCGACGGATAACATTGCGGATCCGCTAACCAAAGGGTTAAATAGAGATGCGGTTGAAAGGTTGACGAAAGGAATGGGCTTAAAGCCTTAAAGTGTAAAAGTGTTAAGAAGGAAAACCCTACCTAAGTGACTGGAGATCCCAAGATCTAGGTTCAACGGGACAACCTAATCTTAAGACTTGGTATCACTGTGGGGAAAACCCCGCTCATTCCTGTCAAGAAACAGTGATGACGGAAAAAGGCTAGCATTGTGATGTTTTAATGACTATCATAGAGTGTTGATGAAAATACTCGCGACGTGAGAAAGTCACCTATGTTAGGGAGAAGTGGGGCCGCTTCAAAGGAGAACTGAAAGGCTTAGTTCTTTAGAAACCCTCGCAGAATCAGGACGTGTCCATGGCCGTACTGGACAAAACCATGAGAACGGAACAAGAGAAAAATGGTCTCTGTGTATTGTACGTGGGTTCGTTTACACGAAAAGCGGGACAGTTCAAAGACATCGTGTTCTACTGGACTGCAGTAAACCAAGCGTGCATACAAGGAGGAAGTTCAAATGGTAAAACATACTATCCTCTATGCAGAGTATCATTAGATTAGCAGAAACATTAACCAAACAATTCTCATTCATGTGGGGGATTGTTAGATAATTTATATTATAGTTGATTTATAAATTATCTTTTGTGAATGAGAATTAATTAAAAAAATATATATATTATTTTTATTTATTGAAGTGGGCTTTGAAAATGTTATTGGGCTTCGGTTTTGGCCCAATAACGGCCCAACTTCTAGAAGGCCCAATTTCTAGAAGTTGGGATTGGTGGCTTTGTAATTGAGTGGATTTTTAACCACTCCTCAACTCAACTCACATGATATCATCTAATTATTAAAAAAAAAAATTATTATTTTTTATTACAAAATTTTGGCTATAAATAGGCCATTAATTCAAAGGAAAAAACACACAAGAATTAAAAGAAGATAAATAAGAAAATAATTCCCAAAATATTCTCTGCTATTGCTCTTATTCCGTTCGCCGTCGGTGTCGTTTTTGTGCTAAAACGAACGCCGTGTTTTCGAAGTATCCTGAGAAATAGACGCTCGTTAAAACCTCTAGCACATACGTGAGGGAGCGAATCTATTTAAGGAAATTGTGTGCTACACAATCTTCGAATATTTTTCTTTCCCAGCCAACACAGCATGTGCGACAAAATTTTGAGTTATTATCGGAAAGTTACTTCCGACAACCCTATATGAAGGCGACATGTATTCGCTCAGTCAAGGAAAGAGTATATATCAAAGACAATGTTAAACAAACATACACCGCTCAAAATTTCAATACGCATTAACTTCAGAAGACCGACGAACTGATGTACAACAAGTTCGATCAAGTGACAACTGTGCATATCGATTCAAAGCATTTCCTCCAAGGACATTTGAAAAACTTGTATGTTTAATTGGACTCAACTCTGAAATCTCAAGTGTTTATATAGGGGAGAGACAATTTGCGTTGCATTCTTTTGGCCTCATTAGGATTTTATCGCATTAAGTTTTCTTCCATTTTTAACGAGGCAGCTAATTATCGAATTAAGGATCTATCTTTAAATGGACATCCAAG
>JAPQWV010001981.1:0-67393 GCA_027422505.1 Craterostigma plantagineum | reverse complement strand
TGAATTAGGGTTTGGGGGTATATATACAACATGAGTTGGTATATTATACCCCTAGTAACTATGAACTAGAATATTACAAAACTAGTCCAAAGTTAATTAAATACAAACCAAGATAAACACAATGAAATTAAACACTATAAAATATTCCTAACAAAATTACATGTAATTGCTCGAATCTATCAGCTAATCACACGCTAACAGATAATTAATCATGTTATGAACCAAAATATGCCAAATTTGAGCGAAATCAGTACAAGTTCATCATGTTCAATCGCAAATAGTAATTATTTCCAGAATAAAACATTCGTTAAATTTGAAGGGTAATTTTGATATCGATCGAATCGCAAATGATTTCTAACACTATGAGAGGACATAGACATCAAAATAAAATTGAGCCTTTAGATCGAAATATCAGTTTCGCGCCAAAAAGTTCTTCGAGCGATCGAGAAACTTTTCATAATTGAACTTCATCTAAATCTAACAATTCAGCTTCAAAACAGATACGAATCTGCTCTGATACCAATTGTAATGTCCTAGATTATCAACTCTATTGATCCTCGGCAATAATTCTAAGTATTCGACGTGAATTATGAAATTCAAACCTTCGGTCAAAAAACTCGTTGATGAACGTGAGAGAGAATTCATGTAGTGTGAGAAACTGCAAAGTGTTTCTCTCTCTAGAATTTGATTCTCAAGCCTTTCGGATCAAATTCTAAACTTTCTCTATTGATCATTGATGTGTGCAATAGTATTTATACCAAACAAACTTGGTATAAATACAAGTTAGTCCTAAACTAAGGACAATACAATAAAAGCCCCAGAGAACGAAGACAACTAACAAAATCAAAGCACTATTACAATGTATATTCTACATAATCAGCATAAATTTTGATGTATGCTTTCAACCCCCAAATGAAAATTTTTTGTTCAGAGATCGATGAAATATCGACATTAACGACCGTACAAGGTGAAAGCGACTGAATTTGATCATATTTCCTTATTGTCGTTTCAGGCCCACACTTAAGTTTCAATTAGAGTTCAGATCCCTGTCAGAAAATTCATAGTTTTAAAGACCGAATTTTTTCAAAAACACTTCATGGTTCCCCAATACCACTTCATGGGTCTGTGTTAAAACTTCATGGGTCCGTGGTAACACGGGTCTGTGGTACCACTTCACGGGTCTGTGGTAACAGTTTATGTGTTTGTGGTAACAGTTCATTGGTATGTGGTAACACTTTATGGATCCGTGGTAACACATGGGTCCTTTTCTTTAAATGAAACTTAAATTGGGTCCTTATCTATAAATGAAACTTACATGGGTCCTTATCTCTAATTGAAAATATAAATTGGGGCCTAAATGTAAATTAGCCGTTCCTTATACTAAATGAATTTATTGATGATAATCATGGAAACACGAAGTATTTTGCCGAGATCGAAGATTGAAACTTTTGCGAATTAATTAGTAAGTCATGTATCACAAACTAATAAATATGTACCATTTAATGGACCATCAATAACACAAACAGGTCAACAAGTAATAAATAAGCAACAAATATGATAACGAGATATTTCTATCTAAAAACAAATTCAGCGCACAAGCAACGAATGGATCGCCGCCGACGACATAGAATACAAGCTGAACGAAATCCTTGAAATGTCGACGTTTGTAATTGAATAAAGTTTTTCCGTTCTCAATTGCAGATGTTATCATATCGTAATAGTAAATGTATTAGTGATTTTAAACATGGGATGGCGAAGTATCTTGACGGGAACGGAGATTGAAAAGTCTGTGAAACAACTAGCATGTCAATTAACACAAACTGATAACTGAGTACCACTTAATATACCATAATTAACAAAAACACTTCATACAGTAACACAAAAGAAACATAAGATAACCTAACATTTCTCTCTAATAACAGATTCAGCCCACAAGTAGGGGACTGTGATATGGATCCTCAACTTTCAACGACATAGAAAATCAGCTGCAATCCGTGAAAATATCAACGCTTGTGAGTGAATGAAGTTTTTCCATCATCAATTTCTAATGGGTCTTACTAATAAAGACAAATTTTTGTATCGAATATTTCATTCAGAAACCGATGAAATATCGATTTGAACTAACTATTGGGTAACACAAACAAATATACTAGTACCCTTTATTTGACTATCCATGACAATAAATGATAAATTTATTCCAGTTTATAGATACTTATAACGTCGGGTTCCATTAAACTAACGTATGAATACAACAAAGTATCAATTATCTTTATTCTAAAAATACTTATTTTACAGCCGTGTTTGCAGCGTAACGGCTGAATTCGTTGGCTGCGTTTTTTATATAATAATCCATAATACTAATTGTATTTTACTGATTTTAGTCATGGGATGGCGAAGTATCTTGATAGGATCGAAGACTGAAACATCTCAAATTAACTAGCTTGTCAGGTAATAGATATTGATAACTGAGTACCACGTAATAGACGATCAATAACACAAACGTTTCAACAAGTAATAACAAAGCAACACCGAATAACGAGACACTTTATAAAGCGATTTTAGCCTTTCAACACAAGCAATTGGTCGCGACGAGAACATCAAAAACCATCGACGACATCCAAAAGCACATGAAATCACTGGAATCTCAACGTTAGTGACCGAATAAGATTAAATAGTTCTCAATTTCTCTTGGGTGCTAAATAAATAATTATTGATGCGATATGATTCAAACCCAATTCGTAAGTTCATCGAATATGGGTGAAACCTCGAATTTAAAGGTCGAATAAGATAAAATCGACTCAAACGAGTCTTAATAGTAAATGAAAAGTAACGTCGTTAACCATGAAATTGAGAAAATTTAGCTTTCTCCAATATTAAAACATTTTCAAAGTGAGTAATAGTTTACCCAACAAATATAATACATATACATGTAAAATATACACTTCATTGAGAGTATTCTAGAAGGTTCTGGTCTGTCAGCGAATTTAACAGAATTTTCAGAGAATAATTACAGGACTATATCGGAACAGTAAAATAATAACACATGTAAGGTAGAAGAAAAAACAACACCAACTCAATTAATGACACATTGATTGATACTGATATTATAGAAAGTTGTTAAGTACCACATCATTAATTCGATTAATTTCGTTCGAAAATACACTTCTTTTTCGGATGTTTAATATGGATGTTCATGTAAATATATAATTTGATGAAGTTTAATCACGACATTCCTTTAAAAGACACGTTATGCGAAATTTGATGTCAGTCGTGTTGATATCAATAACCATGTAAACATATAGTACTCCATTGCAAAAATAGACAATCATCTCTTTCAATAAAACATAACATTATGAATTGCACCACCAACATGTTCAAAGTTCAACATTAAAGCACGAATAACATTTATAGACCACAAACACAAAATACTAACCACGGGCCATAAATGGGCCGGTTCCGGTTCCAAAACCGGTTCGGCCCATTTAATTTTTTTTTTAACTTAGAAACAATTTTTTGAAAAAATTCCAAACCTTTTATTCCACAAACCAAAAAAAGATAAGAATTACAAAAAATAAAAACCTACTTAAAAATACAAAAAAGAAAAAACATAAAAGAAAAAAGAACTACTTAAAAATTATAAAAAAGAAAAAAAAATATTCGAAACTACAAAAAACTTATAAAAAATACAAATAATTCGACTTGATTATTAATTAATCTATGTTCGAGGCCTCTTCGTCCAAACTGGAAGAACGGAACTCGTCGATGACGTTCTCCCTTCGCTTCTTCGATTCGGGCAAATACCAATCCTTCAATAAGGTTAGCATTGCGAGCGAAGTCGGGCTAAGGCCCGCGCGTCGATCTTCGATAATTCGGCCTGATGTAGAGACGGTGGACTCGGAGGCGCACTAGACGCTTGCACGGCTAAAACGTCTCGATCGATGGCGGATAGGGTCGGATAAAGCGTCGCGTTCGACTTCCACCAGGCCAAAAACGTCGAAGTCTTCAGGATTCTGGAAGTTGTGGCTCAGGTAGAGTTGGATCTCGTTTTTGTTAGACCCCAATGCACGCGTTTTACTTTTCGTCTTTTGTGCCTTCAATCTTCGTAGTAGTCCCATTGCGCCGCTAAGTCCTTCTGACGATACGGCTTCGCTCGCTGGTATGGGCTGCTCAACACTGTGTCCCTGCTCAGCTGCATAAAAAAAAGTTCTTGGAGAGAATCGTGAACTGACGCCTTTTTGATGTCAACGTTCTTTCCAAGAAACTGAGCTTAATAATCGAAAAATATCAAACGTGTCAACGCCGCAACTAGGGTCGAGTAAGGCAGACATACTGTGGACTATTGGGATTTTTTCCCAATACTTCTTGAACTTCTTCTCCATGTATTGGATGAAACCCACCAAGAATGGATTACTCCGAAATTCTACGAACTTGTAACACATTGCGAAGAGGTTCGGGATGAACAATGGGGACGTCGGGTAGTGAACTCTGGAAAATTTCTCCGTTGCCTCGTTGAATACTTCAAGTATCGACACAACCAAACCTGCAATATCCCAATCTACGTCTCGTCATTCATACATGGAGTTGCTGCCGACGGCGAACTCGTTCCAAAACGGCGTCACCAAGTCCTTGTAGCGCATGAAAGTGCTGAGGAGGTGGTGTAACGAGTTCCACCTAGTTGGTACAGGCAAAGGGAACGTCTTGTATGTGAGGCGGACTGGACGGTTTTCTTCCACGACGTTCCGTAGCGGCGTTCACCTAGTAACCTACCTATCACCTTAAATTTTTCGACAATATCTCCAACTATTTCATTGAAAGCGCATTGCACATACAAGTTAATCAATGTGGCAAGCGCATCTAACATAAAGGAGTCGGCCGTCTAAGGGTAACCTAAGATGTTTACGAATTATCTCTATCGCTAAAGTGTTCGCACTAGCATAATCTAAGGTGATAGACATTATCTTATCTTGAATTCCATATTTGTACGACGTTCATGACATAGTTCGATATCGTAGTGGCCCTATGTTGCGAACTAGGCGATCTAGGGAAAGAATACGTTTTTGCATAGTCCATGTTTCATCTACCCAATGGGCGGTGACCACTAAATAAGACTGCGACGTTACTTTTGTGCAAATATCGGTAGTCAAACTAATCCTACATGATATGTTGGCTAAATGACTAATTAAGCTATACTGATATTCTTTAAAACATTCTAAGACATATTTCCTAAGGGTTTTACGGGTAACGATATGGAATCCGGGTTGTATCGTACTCGTGAATTCGATAATCCGTTACTTTCCACAATGCAAATGAGTTCTTCGCACATAACTACGAATTTAACTAACGCTTTCCTAGAAATTTTCCTAGTAATAATAAAATTCCTACCCGTACTAGGCTTGATTTGTTGTTGTTTAGGTTCGGTTCCTACTGGCTCTAGATCCGGCCCGATATTATGCGCCCTCTCAAGGTGTTTTTCATCGAGCCCTCCCACCTTGTTTCGGGCCGGACTTAAATTGATTAGGATTTTTATCCATTTCTAAGTCGAAAAAATTCCATACCTTAGACCGCCGACGCTGTTGTTCCTTCCTTCTTGTAGTCGCCGTAGAGGCTTGGCTCAATCAACCGGTTCCGGTACCTCGATCTCCTAGTCGGTGTCGGCATTTCCCCCAAACGTATCGGCGTGATCTAAAATCATAAAAACATCTTCGTCGCTCGGGTTAGGATATCTCGATGACGATGCCATTAGCATTTTAGTAATATAAAAAATAATAATTATAATTTTTTGTAATAATAAGTGACTGAGTGTAGTAGTGTAAAAATTATTGCTGCTAATAATATTAATAATAATGATAATGATGATTTTTAGAGTGTGTTTTGAGAGAGAGGGAGAGATTTGGATGTAATTGCGAGTTAAAATTATTAAAATGAGGTGGTATTTATAGATTTTTTGGTTGGGGTAAAATGGTAATTTTAAAATAGAATAGCCATTGGCCGGTTCCGATTCCGGCTGGAACTAGAACCGGGACCCGGAACCGGGAATCGGAATCGGTAATCCACGGTTTCGGGTTTCCCTAACCGGCCCAACCAATTTTAAATGGGCCGGTTTTACCGGTTCCGGCTTTGGGCCAGTTTCGTGGGCTGATTGTGGCAGTTCCCGGTTGACCCGGCCCATTACCCAGGTCTATTATAAAGCACAAGTTGTGGATCGTACTCCTAAAATTTCATGTCGTGAACCCTTAATTTTACCCTCGAACCCGTAAGTCCTAAACGCCAAAAACTACCTAGAAACCCTAGCGCATAGACCGTAATTTGTAGCAAATAATACTTTTGGTAACAAATAAACCTTTACTGGTACGACATTAAACTGTCTAGAAAAGTTTTTTAAGATCGCGCCAGAACAATTCCGAACCATAATTCCCGCAAAACTCTAGTCAAATTCAGAAATCCCGCCAAAATACTCAACTTCAAATTATACCAAATAAATGGAAACAGGTACCACCTAAACCATTCCTGGTACCACTTCATTAAAAAGGTACCAAAACTATCGGGGATTTGTTTTTAGTTCATATAACCTTCAATGACGAACGATCGAACTAGGACGGTGGCGCAACAAAATGCTCAAGCTATGGGTATCTCAAATTTATCCACATAAACTTCAATTTTGACTGAAAACATTATTCGATCTACCCAGAATTATAAAATTGCGTCAAAAAGATTTTGAAAAAAAAACTAATTCGAAGTCGTACTTTTCTGAAAGTAATATCATAATTAACCCCCGATAATGCATCGAATGTGGTTTGGTGCAACTTGGGTGGTGGTGCGGACGAAAATATATATAGGGAAGAAACGTTCGTCCGATTGTTTACATTTAAGGATACTTCAATAACAAAACCATGCTAAAAGGTCCCGCTTAAACCCTTTCTAGTACTTTGTTGAAACATATACCGCGACATTGTCTTCGTACACCTTTTCACTGTTAGTTAACAACATTTTTGTAGCTTCTTATACCACTTTAAAGAACATTCTTTTTCGCTGAAATATTCATTCGAGAGTTCTCATTATTCACTCATTAACATTTAACGAACATTCGATAACGAAATTTGTTCCAACGGTATAGCCAAAACTCAACTAGACACCTCTTCATCGAATCTGATACCACACAGTTGCCAATATCTACATTTACACAGTTATTTGAAGATAGATACATGACCTCCTATACCATTGTAAGTAACAGTGATTTTCGCTAAAATTAATCGGTGATTGTATTGCGAGTTCGAGAAACATTCATCGACGATCCATGGAGCAAAAAAAGAGTGAGATGTCCCAATTCTAAGACTATGGTCTCTCGAATCTGATATCCGTCTATTGTATTTCAACTTTGAGAAACCTTGAACGATAAATAATCGACCCAATACGGTGGCCCGACGATATGGGGCTCTCGAATCTACGCATACTACCGTCAATTTCAACTAGAAACATGGTCCGATCTACAAATATTTTTATTATTTGCGTCGACGATTTCGGAAAAGCTCACCGGAGATTGTACTTGTCTTAACGTTCATATCATAATAAACCCTCGAAAATACATCGAATGTGATCTGTTGCAAGGTTGGGTGGTGATGGCGGATGAAATAATATATACGGAAAATCGTTCGGTTTTGTTAATAAATTGTTATCCTGATACCACTTTAATAGTCATTCAGTCAAACTTATTAGTTTCGTAATAACAATTAACTGCAACAGAATAACATTCGATGTTACGTTCATAACAGAACAAGGCTTCTCGGTACTTCTCTTTATTGATATTTTGTAATGGTATTTTGGTCAGAGGTCTTATTCTGTAGATGAAAGTCAGAATGGGTTCTTATCTATAAATGAAACTTACATGGGTCCTTATTTCTAATTGAAAATATAAATTGGGGCCTAAGTGTAAATAGCCGTTCCTTATACTAAATGAATTTATTGATGATAATCATGGAAACACGAAGTATTTTGCCGAGATCGAAGATTGAAACTTTTGCGAATTAATTAGTAAGTCAGGTACAAACACTACCATCAATTAGTACCATTTAATGGACCATTAATAACACAAACAGGTCAACAAGTAATAAATAAGCAACAAATATGATAACGAGATATTTCTATCTAATAACAAATTCAGCGCACAAGCAAGGGGCTGCGAATGGATCGGCCGCCGATGACATAGAATACATGCTGAACGAAATACATGAAATGTCGACGTTTGTAATTGAATAAAGTTTTTCCGTTCTCAATTGCAGATGTTATCATATCGTAATAGTAAATGTATTACTGATTTTAGACATGGGATGGCGAAGTATCTTGACGGGAACGGAGATTGAAAAGTCTGTGAAACAACTAGCATGTCAATTAACACAAACTGATAACTGAGTACCACTTAATATACCATATATAACAAAAACACTTCATACAGTAACACAAAAGCAACATAAGATAACCTAACATTTCGCTCTAGTAACAAATTCAGCCCACAAGTAGGGGACTGTGATATGGATCCTCAACCTTCAACGACATAGAAAATCAGCTGCAATCCGTGAAAATATCAACGCTTGTGAGTGAATGAAGTTTTTCCATCATCAATTTCTAATGGGTCTTACTAATAAAGACAAATTTTTTTTATCGAATATTTCATTCAGAAACCGATGAAATATCGATTTGAACTAACTATTGGGTAACACAAACAAATATACTAGTACCCTTTATTTGACTATCCATGACAATAAATGATAAATTTATACTAGTTTATAGATACTTATAACGTCGGGTTCCATTAAACTAACATATGAATACAACAAAGTATCAATTATCTTTATTCTAGAAATACTTACTTTACAGCCGTGTTTGCAGCGTAACGGCTGAATTCGTTGGCTGAGTTTTTTATATAATAATCCATAATACTGGCGAAGTATCTTGATGGGATCGAAGACTGAAACATCTCAAATTAACTAGCTTGTCAGGTAATAGATATTGATAACTGAGTACCACGTAATAGACGATCAATAACACAAACGTTTCAACAAGTAATAACGAAGCAACACCGAATAACGAGACACTTTATGAAGCGATTTTAGCCTTTCAACACAAGCAATTGGTCGCGACGAGAACGTCAAAAACCATCGACGACATCCAAAAGCACATGAAATCACTGGAATCTCAACGTTAGTGATCGAATAAGATTAAATAGTTCTCAATTTCTCATGGGTGCTAAATAAATAATTATTGATGCGATATGATTCAAACCCAATTCGTAAATTCATCGAATACGGGTGAAACCTCGAATTTAAAGGTCGAATAAGATAAAATCGACGCAAACGAGTCTTAATAGTAAATGAAAAGTAACGTCATTAACCATGAAATTGAGAAAATTTAGCTTTCTCCAATATTAAAACATTTTGAAAGTGAGTAACAGTTTACCCAACAAATATAATACATAAATGTAAAATATACACTTCATTGAGAATATTCTAGAAGGTTCTCGTCTGTCAGCGAATTTAACAGAATTTTCAGAGAATAATTACAGGAATTTATCGGAATAGTAAAATAATAACACATGTAAGGTAGAAGAAAAAACAACACCATCTCAATTATTGACACATTGATTGATACTGATATTATAGAAAGTTGTTCAGTACCACATCATTAATTCGATTAATTTCGTTCAAAATACACTTCTTTTTCGGATGTTTAATATGGATGTTCATGTAAATATATAATTTGATGAAGTTTAATCACGACATTCCTTTAAAAGACACGTTATGCGAAAATGTCAGTCGTGTTGATATCAATAACCATGTAAACATATAGTACTCCATTGCAAAATATAGACAATCATCTCTTTCAATAAAACATAACATTATGAATTGCACCACCAACATGTTCAAAGTTCAACATTACAGCACGAATAACATTTATAGACCACAAACACAAAATACTAACCACGGGCCATAAATGGGCCTGTTCCGGTACCAAAACCGGTTCGGCCCATTTAATTTCTTTTTTTAACTTAGAAACAATTTTTTGAAAAAATTCCAAAAATTTTATTCCACAAACCAAAAAAAGATAAGAGAAAGAAAAAACATAAAAGAAAAAAGAACTACTTAAAAATCATAAAAAAGAAAGAAAATATCGAAACTACAAAAAAAATATAAAAAATACAACTAATTCGACTTGATTATTAATTAATCTATGTTCGAGACCTCTTCGTCCGAACTGGAAGAACGGACATCGTCGATGACGTTCTCCCTTCGCTTCTTCGATTCGGGCAAATACCAATCCTTCAATAAGGTTAGCATTGCGAGCGAAGTCGGGCTAAGGCCCGCGCGTCGATCTCCGATAATTCGGCCGGATGTAGAGAAGGTGGACTCGGAGGCGGATAGGGTCGGATAAAGCGTCTCGATCGATGGCGGATAGGGTCGGATAAAGCGTCGCGTTCGACTTCCACCAGGCCAAAACGTCGAAGTCTTCAGGTGTCTGGAAGTTGTGGCTCAGGTAGAGTTGGATCTCGTTTTTGTTAGACCGCAACGCACGCGTTTTACTTTTCGTCTTTTGTGCTTTCAATCTTCGTAGTAGTCCCATTGCGCCGCTAACTCCTTCCGACGATACGGCTTCGCTCGTTGGTATGGGCTGCTCAACACTGTGTCCCTGCTCAGCTGCATAAAAAAAAGTTCTTGGAGAGAATCATGAACTGACGCCTTTTGGATGTCAACATTCTTTCCAAGAAACTGAGCATAATAATCGAAAAATATCAAACGTGTCAACGCCGCTACTAGGGTCGAGTAAGGCAGACATACTGTGGACTATTGGGATTTTTTCCCAATACTTCCTGAACTTCTTCTCCATGTATTGGATGAAACCCACCAAGTATGGATTACTCCGAAATTCTACGAACTTGTAACACATCGCGAAGAGGTTCGGGCTGAACAATGGGGACGTCGGGTAGTGAACTCTGGAAAATTTCTCCGCTTCCTCGTTGAATACTTCAAGTATCGGCACAACCAAACATGCAATATCCCAATCTACGTCTCATCATTCATACATGGAGTTGCTGCCGACGGCGAACTCGTTCCAAAACGGCGTCACCAAGTCCTTGTAGCGCATGAAAGTGCTGAGGAGGTGGTGTAACGAGTTCCACCTAGTCGGTACAGGCAAAGGGAACGTCTTGTATGTGAGGTGGTATTTATAGAATTTTTGGTTGGGGTAAAATGGTAATTTTAAGATAGAATAGCCATTGGCCAGTTCCGATTCCGGTTGGAACTGGAACCGGGAATCGGAACCGGTAATCCACGGTTTCGGGTTCCCCTAACCGGCCCAACCAATTTTAAATGTGTCGGTTTTACCGGTTCCGGTTCTGGGTCAGTTTCGTGGGCTGATTATGGGCCAGTTCCCGGTTGACCCGGCCCATTACCCAGGTCTATTATAAAGCACAAGTTGTGGATTGTACTCCTAAAATTTCATGTCGTGAACCCTTATTTTACCCTCAAACCCGTAAGTCCTAAACGCCAAAAACTACCTAGAAACCCTAGCGCATAGACAGTAATTTGTAGCAAATAATACTTTTTGGTAACAAATAAACCTTTACTGGTACGACATTAAACTGTCTAGAAAAGTTTTTTAAGATATCGCCATAACAATTCAGAATCATAATTCCCGCCAAAACTCTAGTCAAATTCAAAAATCCCGCCAAAATACTCAACTTCAAATTATACCAAATAAATGGCAACAGGTACCACCTAAACCATTTCTGGTACCACTTCATTAAAAAGGTACCAAAACTATCGGGGATTTGTTTTTAGTTCAACCTTCAATGACGAACGATCGAACTAGGACGGTGGCGCAACGAAATGCTCAAGCTATGGGTATCTCAAATTTATCCACATAAACTTCAATTTTGACTGAAAACATTATTCGATCTACCCAGAATGATAAAATTGCATCAGAAAGATTTTCGAAAAAAACTAATTCGAAGTCGTACTTTTTCTGAAAATAATATCATAATAAACCCCCGATAATGCATCGAATGTGGTTTGGTGCAGGTTGGGTGGTGGTCGGACGAAAATATATATAGGAAGAAACGTTCGTCCGATTGTTTACATTTAAGGATACTTCAATAACAAAACCATGCTAAAAGGTCCCGCTTAAATCCTTTATAGTACTTTGTTGAAACATATACCGCGACATTGTCGTCGTACACCTTTTCACTGTTAGTTAACAACAGTTTTGTAGCTTCTTATACCACTTTAAAGAACATTCTTTTTCGCTGAAATATTCATTCGAGAGTTCTCATTATTCACTCATTAACATTTAACGATCATTCGATAACGAAATTTGTTCCAACGATATAGCCAAAACTCAACTTGACACCTCTTCATCGAATCTGATACCACATAGTTGCCAATATCTACATTTACACAGTTATTTGAAGCATGGAGCACGGGTCCCCTTCTATGGGACCCCTGTTATAGAGCACGGACCCCCTATACCATTGTAAGTAACAGTGATTTTCGCTAAAATTAATTGGCGATTGTATTGCGAGTTCGAGAAACCTTCATCGACGATCCATCGAGCAAAAAAAGAGTGAGATGTCCCAATTCTAAGACTATGGTCTCTCGAATCTGATATCCGACGATTGTATTTCAACTTTGACAAACATTGAACGATAAACAATCGACCCAATACGGTGGCCCGACGATATGGGGCACTCGAATCTACGCATACTACCCTCAATTTCAACTAGAAACATGGTCCGATCTACAAATATTTTTATTATTTGCGTCGACGATTTGGGAAACGCTCACCGGAAATTGTACTTGTCTTAACGTTCATATCATAATAAACCCTCGAAAATACATCGAATGTGATCTGTTGCAAGGTTGGGTGGTGATGGCGGACGAAATAATATATACGGAAAATCGTTCGGTTTTGTTAATATATTGTTATCCTGATACCACTTTAATAGTCATTCAGTCAAACTTATTAGTTTCGTATAACAATTAACTGCAACAGAATAACATTCGATGTTACATTCATAACAGAACAAGGCTTCTCGGTACTTCGCTTTATTGATATTTTGTAACGGTATTTCAGAGGTCTTATTCTGTAGATGAAAGTCAGAATGGGTCTTTAAAAGTAGCTTTCTTACTGACAGGGCCTGAAACCTTCAGTAAACTTAAAATAGAGCCTGATACGAAAGGTCCCTGTTATTTATCAAGTTACATTTTAGACCCCACAATTCGTGTTTCTTAACCTTAAATGTTTCATTGCCTTGTTGGGGACAAAAATTTCAATAAAAGTTTTTAACTTACTACATGATACCGTAATTGAATTGAATAATGTTGATCCTTAAATACCAGTGTTTTATCGAGTCTCAACTAGGTATAATTAATGTAATTTACTGAAGTAAATTAATTTGTATCATTTATATAAAAAAATATTATCAACCTGACATATGAGGTATAGGCTTGTCAATAGGTCGGGGATCCCGGTCCCGGGGGGATCCGCGCCGAACGGGACAGAAAATCCCCGAAGTTTAATCGTCGCGAGGCGGGGATGCGGACGGGGCTGGAAGGGGGATTATTTTATCCCCGTTGGCGGGGACAGGGATTATAGTCCCCGCCCCTTCCCCGATGTAATAATATCATAAAGTTTTGAACACGAGGTTTGCTATGGTGATTACCTACCGTGAGCAACCACCGTGAACACCATAGCTGATTTCGCAATTACAGCTCTTTTTTCCCATTCCGGCGATGGCATCACCTCCGCCGCCCCTCTTATCTTCCTCATAACCTCCGTTGTCCATCTTCCACGCACTTATTTATCAAAAATTCATATTATACTGCAATTTTTAGTACATAGCTGAGATGATGAATTTCTGAAAAATGAGTGCGTGGGAGTTCGACAACGGGAGGTTATGAGGAAGCTAAGAGGGGCGGCGGAGGTGATGGCATCACCAGAGTGGGAGCAAAAGAGCTGTAATTGCGAAATCAGCTATGGTGCTCACGGTGGTTGCTCGCGGTTGGTGGGCACCATAGCAAACCTCTCTATAAAACCAATACTAAAGTATATTTGTATACAAAGTTATATTATAATAATATAAAAATAATATTAAATAATACGTTTTTTACCCAAATGTATGATTATAATATAAATAATAATTATGATATATGTTAAATATTATCTCCAATTTATATTATATTCGAATATTATTTAGGGGAATTCCACTTGGTACCCCTGTATTTTAAGCTTTTTCAGCTGGTGCCCGAAGTTATTTTCAATTTCGGCAGGTACCCCCCATGTTTAAGACTTTTCGAACTGGTACCAAAAGTATTTTTCAATTCCAGTTGGTACCCCTGTGTTTAAGGCTTTTCCAACTGGTATCCAAAGTGTTTCAAGGTAGATACCCGCAACATATAACGTCGTGAATGTGATTTTTAGTTGTCGAAACCATTTTTGGTCATTTCTAGAATTCCATTAGCAATTAACAAGGCTTACACATACAAAGTCTCGTTTTTGGTCATTTAAAATCACGACGTTGTAGTTAGGGGTATCTATCTTGAAAACACTTTGGATACCAGTTGCAAAAGCCTTAAACATAGGGGTGCCATACGGAATTAAAAAATACTTTGGGTACCATTTGGAGAAGTCTAATACAGGGGTACCTATCGGAATTGAAAATACTTTGGGCACCAGCTGAAAAGGACTAAAAGACAGGGGTGCCAAGTGGAATTCCCCTATTATTTTTAAATAAATCGCGGGGGCGGGGACTGGACGGGGATGCACCCCCTTGATGCGGGGATAATCCCCGCATCCGCCCCGTTGACATTCGGAATCGGTAGTGATCATCCCAATCGAGTTCATCGTTCTCTTTGTTGGAAAAGGAACAAAAATTTACTTTTTAGTAATGTTTTATTTTATGAAGTGAGAAACCCACATAGTTGTTCAAAATTGTTATGTCAATTTTACATTAAAAATATTAGTTGAAAATAAGTATAACAACACGATTCAAGTTATAGCCACATAAAAACTATCAATTTGTATATTTAGTATGTTTACTTATTTAATTAAACAAATATTAAATTATTAATAATTAAACCATCCACTACTAATTAATTTTTACATATAGGGTGTGCCAACAATACTAGTATATATAAGTTCTTCACAATCCATTTATCACATAGAGCTCTCACGCGCAAATCTTGTAGACAACCTTTACTGCGTACAACATTAAACAGTTGCATTGTATTCCCTCTATTCGCTTCTTATTATTATTATTATAGTTGTGAAAGAGCCTGCTATGAACGAGTCGAATCATAAGCAAGCTAAGTTGAAGACTCAAATACCGATCGGACCCGTAAGATTTCGAGCAAAGAAGTTCAAGGAAAAATTTAACACGCTCATATTAAAGATTCTTGAAGAAGAGAAGAACATGCTCATAGCAACTCAGAATAAAGAGGGTCAAAAGATAATTTTCAAGAATTTGAACTGGCAGAAATGGCAAGTTTCGGAAATTCAGGGACTAAAGTGCAATTATACGAAAATCGAAGGACCAAAATGCAATTTTTGTCCTTGGACCAGATCTGTACAAGATTTGCAAGATTTTATATTCACACTAATTAGATATCCAGATTTTTGCTTACATATCTATTAGTTTGTTATTTATTTCATTATTTAGCTATAGCCTACTAGTAAATAGGTATTGTTTCTCATTAGAGAAAAGCAACTTTGATACGTATATTTTCGAGTTTCATTATTGAATTTCTTCGAGTCTTTGTTACTCTTTCGTTCGACATTCGATCATCGTCTATCTCTTGCAAAAGCAGTGCGTTGTGAGAATAGATCTGAGACTTATCGTACGGCTTTACACATCTATTCGTGGCGTCTTTCAATCCATCAAGTGTTCTCTACGTGGCGATCGACGCTGCGCGACTTTGGGATTCGGGGTCTCGGGTGAAATAGATCGGGGTTCCTTATCAAGTGGTATCAGAGGTAATCCACGTTTGGTTCGTTATCTAAGTTCGTTAGAGGAAATTAAGAAGGCGCACATCAACCTTTTGCGTAAGAAAATCAGAGGTTTTTCGTTCGTTCTTTATATTTTATTTCCCTTCTCGCTCTTCTTAAAATAATCTGCAATCTAAGATCGTTCGAGGAAATTAAGAAGGCGCAACATCAACCTTTTGCGTAACAAAATCAGAGGTTTTCGTTCGTTCTTTATATTTTATTTCCCTTCTCGTTGTTCTTAAACTAATCTGAAAAAAAAATCTACGAAAAAAAACCTGCAAAAAAAAATGTAAAAAAAATTCTGCAAAAAAAATCTGCGAAGACTAAAAAGAAAAAAATAATATTGCAGCAAGAAAAAGGAGTAAATTGCAGAAAAAAAATCTGCGAAGAAATATATATATATATATATATATATATATATATATATATCTCGTATTATTCTTATTTGGATTTCTTAGGGGCTATAACGCATCTTAAAAGTCCTTTCGATTGTCGGGATCTATTTTCTTCAACGTGTTGCCAAGCATGAGCGGACGAATTCGATAAAGAAGACAAGAAGAGATTCTAAGGTCTACCGATTGAGCATATTTGTGAGTTCGAGTGAAAAAGAAAAAAGAAAAATAAGAAAAAAAGAATAAAAAAAGAAAAAAGAGAGAGAAAATGAAGAAAAGGAAACAAAAAGAAGACAAAAATAAAGAAGAAGAAAAGAAGAAGAAGAAGAAAATTTATTGCAGGTACTATGTCAGACGGTTCCAAATCTTACAATAACAACAACGGCGACATCGCCAATCCAAGTAGTTGATTATTCGTGGAAGCAATAACCGCCCAGATGCAGCGAATGATGCAACAACAACTTGGGGCGATAAACGAGCGGATAGATCAAGTCGAGGCAGCCGCACAACATAGTCGCAATGGATCTCGTCAAGCACGCGACTATAGGAGGAAACTCACTTATTCGCCAACGATGAATTTGACGAAGAATACCACTTACTGACCGAACAAGATCAACGACAAATGAGGCAACGTGAACGTGATCGTGATGACAATGGAGGCATAAAATAGAAGATCCCAAAGTTCCAGGGCTAGAGCGATCCAGAAGCGTATTTCGAATGGGAGACAAAGACCTCATTCATCTTTATCTGCCACAACTACACGGAGCGCCGAAAGGTAACCTTAGCCGCGGCTGAACTTACTGACTATGCGGTTGTTTGGTGGGACCAACTGTCGACGATGAGGAGGCGAGCTAGTGAGCCGGTCGAGACATGGGAGGAAATGAAGGCTATAATGCGTAAAAGGTATGTACCGCCTCACTACTATCGAGAGTTATACCAGAATCTCCAAAGGTTACGGCAGGGAAGCCGCACGGTCGAAGAATACTACTGCGACATGGAGATAGCCATGATCCGTGCCAACATCGCTGAGGATCTTGAGTCGATGATGGCCCGATTTCTCTGAGGGCTGAATTCAAATATTGCAAATTTAGTTGAGTTGCAACACTATGTGGAACTAGAAGAGCTGATTCACTTAGCGGTAAAAATAGAAAGGCAGTTTAAGACGAAGGCCAATTTGAGGAATTCATGACTTTCTGAACAGCCCGCGTGGAAGAGAAGCAATGATGTGGGAGAGCGGAATATAATCAGATCACATGGAGAAACGTCCAAGCCAAGTAGTTTGACGAGCGCAACGACGCCAATTGCAACTACAAATACCCCGTAGAAGTTTGACGCTTCAGTAACAAGAAACCACGACATCAAGTGCTTTAGGTGTCAGGGGTTTCGGTATATCGCAAGCCAATGTGCGAACAAGAGAACTATGACGATGCTTGCTTCAGGGGAGGTAGTGACCGATGAAGAAGAAGACGTCGAATTCGAAAAACGGACGGTGATTTGGGGAAGAAGTTGAAATACCCACTGAACACGTGTTGGTATCTCGTCGTGCCTTGAACGCGCGAGCAATTCAAGACGACCGGGAGCAGCGTGAGAATATCTTCCACGCACTATGCTACGTTGGAGATAAGGTATGTAGTGTGATAATTGATGGAGGAAGTTGCACGAATGCAGCGAACATGGCATTGGTGAACAGATTGGCTCGTCCAACGACGAAACACCCACATCCATATCGACACCAATGGTTTAACGACAGCGGAGATGTGCGAGTCTACAAGCATGTGCTTATTTGATTCCGCATCGGCAGCTACGAGGATTCAGTACTTTGAGATGTTGTCCCGATGGACGCTGGACCTATTCTGTTGGGACGACCGTGGCAGTTCGATCGGAGGGTAACACACGACGGCCACGCAAACAAGTACACCCTACGGCACAACAACCACACCTACACTCTCAGGTCTCTTACACCAAGCCAAGTATATCAAGATCAAATTAAGTTGCAAAAAGAAAAAGAGATACTTGGGCAACTAAAGCGAGAAAAGAAACGAGAGATGTTGAGAGATCCAATGAGGTAAAATCAGAGCGTGAAAATAACGAGGGCAATGTCGAGGGGAGTGGAAAAAATAAGTTTAAGGACAAGCGTATTATATTTGCGAGGATGAGCGATGTGAGGAAAGCTTACTGTTCTTCACAGCCACTTATTTTACCAGTCTAGAAGCCGTTTTATTAGCTAACAAGTCAGGCAAGGTCTACCCTCGACCGTTGATTCTTTATTGCAGGAATTCAAGGACGTGCTCGTTCAGGACATGCCAATTTGATTACCCCCTATTAGGGGAATAGAGTATCAGATTGGCTTTATGCCTGGAGCTACACTACTGTATCATCCAGCCTACCGAACCAACTCCGAGGCAAAGGAGTTGTAGAGACAAAATTTCAGAATTAATGTCAAAGGGGTACGCCATATTTGAACCAGGCGTTTGGGTTTGGTTGCACCTTCGAAAAGATCGATTTCTCGAGAAAATAAAGTCAAAGCTATTACCCCGAGGCGATGAACCCGTCCAAATCTTCG
This sequence comes from Craterostigma plantagineum, assembly GCA_027422505.1. Classification (NCBI taxonomy): domain Eukaryota; kingdom Viridiplantae; phylum Streptophyta; class Magnoliopsida; order Lamiales; family Linderniaceae; genus Craterostigma; species Craterostigma plantagineum. The sequence continues at coordinate 48,409 of JAPQWV010001981.1, read as the reverse complement.
AAAGGATTGATAACAATGCCTATAAGATTAATCTCCCAGGTGAGTATAACGTTAGTACCACTTTCAATGTCTTATCTCATTTAGATTTTAGTGATCATTTGAGGACAAATCCTTTTCAGGATGAGGGGGATGACATGAACGAGTCCAATCATAAGCAAGCTAAGTTGAAGATTCAAATACCGGTCGGGTCCGTAATAAGATTTCGAGCAAAGAAGTTCAAAGAAAAGTTTAACACGCTCTTATTAAAAATTCTTGAAGAAGAGAAGAGCATGCTCATAGCAACTCAGAATAAAGAGGGTCAGAATATAATTTTCAAGAATTTGATCTGGCAGAAATGGCAAGTTTGGGAAGTTCATGGACTAAATTACAATTATCGAAAAATTGAAGGACCAAAATGCAATTTTCATCGTTCGACCAGATCTGAACAAGATTTGCAAGATTTTATATTCAAACTAATTAGATAGTTATTTAGTAATATTCTCTTAGATTTTTGCTTAAAATATCTATTGGTTTGTTATTTATTTCTATATTTAGCTATAGCCTACTAGTATGAATATGTCTTGTTTCTCATTAGAGAAAACCAACTTTGTTACTCATTCGTTCGACGCTCGAACATCGTCTATCACTTGCAAAAGCAGTGCTTGTTAGAATAGATCTGGAACTTATCGTACGGCTTTACACATCCGTCGTGGCGTCTTTTCAATGTGTTCTCGGGTGAAAGAGATCTGGGTTCCTTATCAGAGCCACCCTAAAAACATCCACTGGTGCGATGAAAACCAGGTAAGAGTTGACCACATTGCTCGTTAGTAGGTACTTGAAGTTGTCATCGGTCAACAAATCCTCCAAAGCCCAAATAAATATTCCGCCGACAGATTTGTGCGAATGCAATTGTCATGTAATCTCTCGAGAATCCTACTTGTGATGGCTCATTTCCTACCTGAAAGTGAGTTTGAGCTGCTCGACCACCTTGCCTTATATATAAGCACGGGACTGGACTTTGGCTAGAAAATCACAAGTTTTTAGGCAACCTCCTTCTGCTACAACATTCCCTCCTAAATATCTCGGATTGGCTAATGTAGATATAATATGATCTAAAAATTTCCCTTGCCTCGTTCCTTATTCCAATTCGGCAAGGACTAAGTCTCGCCCGCCCGTTGACAGCATCCTCTTTCCCATGGCAGCACCACACTTCCATGCACGCTGCCATCACACCAGAGTAGGCTTGATCTACTACGCCATCAACTGCAACCTCCAACTTCCCCCAACAACTCCTAACTTCAGGGATGGTCACGTTTGGCTTACATGGCACCCTCAAGGGTGTAATGTCAGAGATTGTTTTGTCTTCAGATAAAAACGAGATCTCGTTTTTGTTTTTTTACAATTATGTGTCATTGCAGAAAAGCTACTTGGACCATAATGCAAAAAGAATGGGATCACCTATCCCATTATATGTACCTAGGGATGGCAACGAGTCGGGTTTGACCAAATCTGAAACCCGGGGCAATTTTTCCCGAACCCGAAACCCGGCCCAACCCGTCACGGATTTGAACTCGGCAGGCCCCAATATCGAAACCGACGGGTTCGGGTCAAATAACGTGACCTGGTAATATAATATTTTGTCTTTTTTGTAAATTAAATTTGAAGAAATGCAACATCTGGGGATCGAACCCACGATCTCACCTTCACAATACCAAAGCTCTACCAACGGACCAATGAACTGTTTGATAATAATATTATATTAGCTTTTTATATTAGCTATAATACAAATAAATTATACATAAATATATTCGGGTCGGGTTTCGTGTCGGTTTTCGGTTGGGGACGCCTAAATCCGCGACCCGCCCCAGACCCGGCCGGGTAGAGATATTGAATTCCGTTACCCGCCCCATAACTCGATTATTTGAAAAATACCCGGCCCATTAGGGGTGGCGGGCTTGGGTGTAGGCCCGACCCAATTGCCATCCTATATGTACCAATTAACATGACATTGCTTAGGAAATTTCCTTTTCTAATGAAAGGAAAAGGCAAATATTAGAGATAGATGAAACCCACGCCACAAGATATATATATATATATATATTATAATCTTGTTGTATTATTACAGTTGTAAAATCGACACGTGTCCTTCAAAATAAAAAATAACTTAAATAACAAAAATAAAAATATTCCACGAAGTCCTATAAGTGCCCTCTTAATTTTAAAAAATAATTGAATTAAGAAAGCACCAAAAACACCTCCCCACGTCCTCCCAATATTTCCAATAGTAACTACCCAAAAAACGATACAAAAAAAATCACGTGACCTTCAAATTAAGAAAAATTAATATAATAACAAAAATAAAAAGATCCCACGAAGTCCTACATGTGTCCTCTTAATTTAAAAAGCAATAATTGTGTAGAATATCATTTGTAATTGTACTTTGATTTATTAATTGTCCTTGTAATTTGGGGCGTTTCATATATTTATCCGTAGTTTAGGACTAGTTTGATATTTACACCAAGTATGTTTGATATAAATAGCATTGTAATCATGAGCTAATTAGAGAAGACTTAGAAATTTGATCCGAAAGGCTGCCAATCCAATTTCTAGAGAGAGAAAGTCAGAACTTCATCTCATTAAGTGAATTCTCTCTCGAGGTTTGAAATAAGTTTCTCGATCGAACTTTGATTTCTATACAATTCTAATCGATTAACTAAGGATTGAAGTATATGATCTTAGAGTTGATAATTCAGGACCTAACAAATTGATATAAGAAAACACCAAAAAAAACCTACCCATGTCCTCCCAATATTTCCGGTAGTAACTACCCCAAAAATAGATACCTAAGAGCATCTCCAACCGAACACCAAAACCCAAAATTTGGGGTAAGTTTACTCCAACCGAACACCAACACTAAACTGAAAATACGTCGGGTATCTTCTCTCTCCTCATTTGGACGGATGTTGGCGTTTGGAGTAGTTACTATGCGATTGATCCTTTTTAATTTGCATTAAAGCATTTTACTTTCTTCTTGTCTTGTTATTGTGTCAGAAAAGCTGACGATGTAGAATATTACCTTTTGTCTTTATTTTCTTGTCTTTATTTTCTTCTTGTAAAATAATATCTGTAGGCTTTATTTTCTTCTTGTCTTTATTTTCTTCCTTGTCTTTGTCGATTTTCCCTTTATCATACAAAATGATTGTAAAATAATATCTGTAGTCTAATTTGTAAAGTTGTAAAATATGTGGTTCGTATTGAAATTTGTGAAAATTTGTGTGAAAGTGAATATTACAAAAATAGTGTATTGAGTTTGAGAATGAGTTGAACGGTTGGAGAAGAATTACTGCATTTTGAGGGCTTCTTTTTATTAAAATAAGGCCATTTAAACCAAAATTAATAAAATAGATGAAAACACAACCAGTAGGAGCGATGGGTCGATGATCGATGACGCGATGACGCGGTAAGTGGGCGCGACGACGGCACCAAACCCACTATCTACTTCGAAATGACAGCCCATTACGCATTGCAACAGGAGCATATGTTTCGTCCTAGTCAATACCTTCCTGTTGATTATATCCCTTTGCAACTAATCGTGCCTTGCTCCTAATCACTTCTCCATCTTCATTCTTTTTGTTCTTGAATACGCATTTCGTTCCGATGATAGTTTTCCCATACGGGCGGGGTACTAATTTCCACACTTGAAGGCGTTCGAATTGGTTAATTTCTTCTTGCATTGCAATTATCCAATCCGGGTCATGTTGTGCGTCTGCTACCTTAGTGGGTTTGTCTTGGCTTAAGAAGCAACTGAAAAGACCGTGTTGATGCCTTGTCCTTACTCCGTTTGAAAGATCGCCAATTATCTGATCAACCGGTGGGCTTTAGTCCACTTGCGCTCATGTAGCAAGGCTGAAGAAGACGCATCAGTCATTTGTGGATCTAGATTTCCAATAATCTCCGATTGTTCATTTGTGTGAGGAAGTTCCAAATCAGCATTTGAAGGGAGCGACTCTGATGATTCTTCCTCAACACTCATGACTGGTTCTTCATTATTCAGTGGCAAATCTGAATCGGATGAGGTAGGGACAGTTGAAGAACTTGGTACATCGGCCTCGTCGAGTGTATGGTCGACGTTAGCTGGCGGATGTAATGGCTCAAAGAGAGAATCCAAGTCTTCTAACACAAGTCTCAGAGCTTCATCTGACGATGTTTGCTGATTTGTTGCCATCTTCTGTTTGTTTTGTGCCAACACACCAGTGAATACGGGTTCTGAGGTGTTATCTTCAGAAGCCAACGGGTTGAGCACGGGTCCTGAACTGATTTGTTCAGAAGCCATTTCTGTCACTTCGTGGAAAGTGACATTATAGCTTTCCTTAATTGTTTGGTTGGACTTGATGTACACTTTGTACGCTTTTGAAGTTGAAGAATACCCGACGAAAGTTGCTTCGAAAGCTTTAGGGTCGAACTTTGCACGATGCTCTCTGTCGTTTGCCACAAAGCACTTGCACCCGAAGACTTTAAGGAATGAGATGTTGGGCACACTGTTATTCATAATAACGTACGGAGTCTTGTTGAACCGTTTGTGAACCACCGTGTTTTGGGTAAAACAGGCAGTATTTACTGCTTCAGCCCAAAGAAAATGTGGGAGGCTGAATGAATCAGCATTGTACGAGCAGCTTCCACTAGGGTTCTGTTTTTCCGTTCAACTAGCCCATTTTGTTGAGGCGTTTTTGCGGCTGAGAATTGTTGACTAATTCCAAGCTTCTGATAAAACTCACTGAGATATTTATTCTTGAATTCAGTGCCGTTATCTGTTCGAATAACTTGAATAGTCTGTTGCAGCAGATTTTGAGTAGTGTTCACAAAGTTAATGATAAAGTCCCTGGTCTCATCTTTGGTTCGGAGGAACTTCGTCCAAGTGTAGCGAGAAAAATCATCGACGATCACTAGCACGTACTTGCGTCCATTGATACTATGTGTTTGCATTGGCCCACAGAGGTCCATGTAGATTAGTTCCAATGGTCGAGAAGTAGACGCAATCATCTTGACATGATGAGATGCTCGCTTCATCTTTCCTAATTGACATGCCGAACTGATGCTCCTTTTGTAGTAGTATAGTTGGAAGACCATGAACCAACTTTTTCGTAGAAAGGCGTTGAAGAGCTTTCATATTCAGATGAGACAGTCGTTGATGCCATAAGCTGTTCCTCTGTAAATCAATCTAAGAGATGAGGCATACGGCAAACAAGGGCCGTACGGACGTCAGGTTTATCGTGTAAAGGTTGGATTTCCGAAGTCCGTGGAGGAGTTTTGTGTCCTGACTGTCCAAAATTCTGCACCGGTCAGCATGGAAGACCACCTGGAATCCTTTGTCACAGAACTGGCCTATGCTGAACAAGTTATGGTGGAGGCCTTCGACGTATGAGACATCTTTGATTGTCAGTTTCTCCAGAATGATATCTCCATATCCAAGAATTGGAGCTGAGTCATTATTTCCGAATCTGACTTTGCCGTTTGGCCGGTCTTTGTAGTTGCTCAGCAGCTCTTGATTTCCAGTCATGTGTGTGGAGCAACCAGAGTCGAGGTACCACACATGATGGATCTGCAAAAACAAGTTAGGGAGCTTTAGGTACCCATTTAATCATGGGTCCTCTCAGATTAGCAAATTTTGTTTTAGGTTCAGATATGATTCCTAAATTACTACTTGAGGGAGTTCTAGTAACCCAAGTCACTTTCGTAGAAGTGGGTTTGGGAGTTGCCCTTTTAGGTGACTTGGCTTTTCGGCTTTTGTCGTCCTACGCGGAGATTTAGGAACCCAAGTGGGTTGAATCTGACAGGGAAGTTGAATTTCAGCACGAGCAAATGCTTTGGTAGGCTTGACTGAGGAAAAGATCTTTTCTTTTGATAATCTCCCAAGGTGTTTGGGGGATTCAATCTTTACGGGATACCTTAGGTGTGTACAAGCATGTACGACGCCATAAGCTTTCTTTATGGCAGGATCTTGTTTCCTACGAGTCTTCCTAGAGGCATTTGTTTCAGAATGATTAAGTTTAGCTGTAGATGTAGAGCCTATTTCGTAGTTGGTGCTTCTAAATGTAATGGGCTGAAGAGTACATGTAGAAGCAATTATTTTAAGCGAAGAGATGGCTCTTTTATTCCTACGAGCGTCATTTGTTCGTACAGAAGGAGTAACAATCTTAAGCATTCTCAAATCTACGAGCTCCTTCTTAAGACTAGACACTCTGGCCTTCGATCCTAGTGCTTGCCCTACGCTCCCTGTAGATGTAGGTAAAGTAACTTCAGTTGTAGCACTTTTAACAGATTTATTATTGCATTTATTTTCTTTCGAAGGTAATTTTTCAATTTTCACGCTTGGTAGTGTAGCGTGCGAGGTAGTTTGTGAGTATGAGGAAGCTTTAAGATTTTTCATCTCTTTTAAGAACTTTTGCTTTTCAGCTTCGAAATTCTCTCTTTCTTTATCTAATTTAGCTCGAGATTCCTCTAACTGTTTTATCATAGGAGGACTGTAGAGAGAATTTTTATAATGAACTTCTTTAACTTCCTCGTAGTGTGTTTGAGAGTCAGGAGGAAGAACTTGTACTAAATCAGAGACAGGTGTTAAAGATGGTTTCATATTTCTGTCTCTTTCATTTAGCGTTGTGTAGTCAAAGGGGATCTCAGCCCATGTGAGGCTTGTCTTATAGAGGAATCATAACTATTTTGGTACGTTGATTCAGTGATTTCTCTATGGGAGGTTACTCCTAAACCCATGTTCTTAATATCATATATTACCTTTTTCCGTAGAACTCGGGGGTTAGTGAAACCTATGCCTTCTATTGGATTATAAAACTCTATATCCTTGGCTTGTTCAAAAATATCGTCTGTTCGGATTGTCCCCTACGCGTAACTATATCATCTAATTTCTTAATTCTAACATATAGTTTCTTGCGTTCCTCACCTAGGAGAGCATAATTGTTTTCTACCGTCAGTTTGGCGGCTTGACAGGCATCTAGTTCTTTACTAAGCTCGCTAACCTTAGCGTTTGATATTTCTAATTGAGCTTCTAAGTCAGCGATCTTAGTGGTAGCTTCGGTTATCCTACAATTTAAGGTGGCTTTCTCGTTGAGATTCCTAACCAAGCAATTCTAGTTGTTCCCTAGCCTATCTTCTAATTCCTTAATTTTTTTGCTATGCTGTCCTAGCTGAGGTTGACTAGTCTCTCTCGAATGTAGGCTCTTAGTAAGGTCTTCTATTTTTGCACTAGAGCTCCTAAGTTCTGATTCGAGACTATTTATCCTCTCCTGAGACTTAGAGAGTTCATCCTCTACTTCCTTAATACTTTTCTGCTCACGTTTCATGTTAGCATATTGTTTTCGATATGAATCTAACATCGTCAATAATGTGGAAGGTGAGACTACCTCTTGTGATGTGATGGATGCGTCGTCTTCGTCCGTCTAATTGGATGTTTTGGCGTCCGATGTGTTGTCCAGGCGGGCCATGAGGGCTAAATTCTCTTCTTCAAAACTCGACGTTTCCTCAAGCCATTGGTCTTGTTCGGCCATAAGAGCTACTCCAGCTTCCTTCTGTTTAGTCAATTGGAGCTTTCTGGAGTAGTAGTTGGTATCTCTCTTCTTCGGAAAAGTGCATTCTCTGGCAAAGTGACCTGGCTTGCCACAGTTGAAGCATTTGTTAGCCTCTTGGGGTTCTTGACTTCAGAAATCTCTGGTGCACGTTCTTTGTTTTTAGAGCTTGTAGTCCGAAGTCTGTTGGCTGAGGTTGAAGACTTATTCTTGAAGTACTTCTTCCTCATCAATTTCCTATTAGGGCCAACTGCTTTCCTAGAGCTTTCATGTTCGGCTCAATGTCGGAGTCCGACTCTTCTTCCGACTCTGAAAGAGAAGGAGGCCTAACGACCTTTTCTTTCCTTGATTTTGAGCTCCTCTTCTCCCAGACTAGGGCAACAGTGTCTTCAATCTGTTTGCCCTTCTGCTCCTTTTGAATCTCGCTTATATCATCCTCATGTTGGCAAGATTGTCAAACACGGCATGAACATCCAACTCCTCTAGATCTTTGTCTGTCGAATCTGAGTGGATACTTTCTTCCATTCCGCGGGCAGAGAAGAGAGGAATCTGATGTTTGTCTCCATATTGGTCTTCGTGATTTCTATCTTCCTCATCTCGTTGAGAAGAGTGAGGTACCTTGGTAGATCTCATATAGACTCTCCTCCGGCTTTGCTTTGAAGGAGTCGTAAGCAGTGAGAATGTTCGCCTTTTTGGCCTTAGTGCCAACTTCCATCCTCGCCAACTTCCGTCCTCTGCATCATCCTATGCAGTTCATCCCACATTCCTTTAGCTGAAGAAAGGCTATCAATCTGTCTATATATGTCGTTTGGAATACCTTGCATGAGGGTATTCATGGCTACTAGATCAGGCTTAGCTCGAGCTCTCTCCTCGATTGTATACTCCCTAGGCTCATTCAGTCGCCTAGATGCGGGAATTCGAGGGGTTACCGATTCATCACCGGGGACATTCACCCAAAACTGTGCGGGTCCCTCTTCTAGTTATTTTAGTAAATTCTCGGCTTGATCTTTTAGAGCGATAAAGTTGAGGAGGCGCTTCTCCAAACGGTGTATTCGCCTCGTTGCAAGATCGGCGGACGGTTGTCATTTCCGAGAGAGTATGCATCCATTTTGTGTTGTAGTTGAGTTGATGAAGGATCTTCATTAAGTTTTTGAATGTTTGAAGATGATGTAATGTGCTTCACAAGTGACACAGTTTGTTAGTATCGTTTGATTCGACAATTAGTTCGAGAATTATTTTCGATTCAATCTTTAAAGTTCGATCGAAAATAATTGCGTCGAAATAGAATGTGTACTGTTCTCGTGCGAGAAAGTCTGTCAACGAAATATTTTTCGAGCGAAATAAATTGCCCAAAATCGTTCGGTCGAGAAAAATTTCCAGATCGTCAATTTATTTCGATCGTAAAGAAACAGTACGTAAGTAAGTTTCTCGACAAGTCAAAATAAATCCGTTGACTAAAAAAAATTTCTCGCTTGTAAATGATTTTGGCTTGGTCAAACTTTAAATGTCTGACCGAAAAAGTTTTTCGAGGGATAACTTTTACGCGTGAAAAATCAAAATTGGTCTTCCTCGAAAAAGTTTTTCGGTGAATAATGCTCGAGAAATATTTCTAACTAAAATCGTTTATTCTAGAGCTGACTTCGTATTCTGACCGAGAAAAATTTTCGCGCTAAGTTTCTCGATCGAGAAATTATTTCGATCGTAAACCTCGCGAGAAGAATTAGAACAATCGAGAAAAATCACAGAATACGATTAACGCAGATTCTAGCAAAAACGACAAATTAGACATTGAAATTTCAGGTAATTGCTCGCAATCAGTGACTAACTACGCACGAACAAGCGATTAAACACGTTATGAAGCAACTTATATCGAATTTGATCAAAATCAGAACGTGTTCTTCATGTTCTTCGCAAACAGTCAATCACATAATTGAGTTAATCCTAAAGACGAAGTTCAAACTGCTACAAATCTGATCACGATCATCATTCAACAGTTAGACGAGCACAGAATCATCAAATTCAACTTAATTAATCACAGAATTAAGCTATTTGAATCGAGAAATTTTCGCGCCCAAACTGTTCTTCGATGAACAGTAAGCTGAGAATGATTTTCGATCCAAATTCTAATAATTTCGTTTCAAAACAGAAGGACTCTGATACCAATTGTTAGGTCCTCAAATATCAACTCAATCAATCCTAGGCATGAATTTTAAGTAATTCGATTAGAATGATCTAAAGATGAAATTCGATCGAAAAACTCTAATTTAGAACACGAGAGAGAATTCGAGTAGAGTGAGAAAGTTACGAATGTTTCTCTCTTTAGAAATTGAATTGCAAGCTTTTCGGATCGATCCTCTAATTTTTTTGTATTAAGCACAATGTTTTGACAACTATTTATACCAAACAAACTTGGTATAAATATCAAACTAGTCCTAAACTATGGACTAATACAAATAAAGCCCCAATTACAAGAACAACTGATGTAATCAAGCACAATTTAAAATCAATATTCTACAATAATGTTTCCAACATACTATTATCCTCGACCACTTTTCTTATTCGACTAACCATTGCTCATAGTACCATTTCTCTAATTTAGTAACGGGCGGGTACATCAAAAAGTAATTTTCTTCGATCATTAAACTCATTGAACAACTCAAAAACATTCTTGGTAAATCATCTTTTACAAGATTTTAATATTACCACTTTACAAATCAGACCATATTGTTTATCTCAAATTCGTTTTAGGAAGTAATTAATAAAATAATATTAAAACTAATAATCCTTCATATAAGAATCTAGAAAAACATATTTACTAAAAACCCGAGCCCGCTTATATATTTTTATTTTTTAGATGGCTTATTTAAAATTCAAATAAATAAAAGGTATGCAATTTCAAGCATTATACCCACAATTAGAAAAAACCATTTTGAAAAGCAATTTTGGGACATAAACAATTTGAGTTTGAAGATATTGTTTGAAGATAGTTCAAATTTATAACTCGTCAATTGCACGGGCAATAAACTAAAATAAAACTGTAGGACTGGAAGAATGACGGTGTTGGCTATCGGATAAGAAATCGCCACGTCATCCTCTGACGAAAGCGAATGTCAATAACGCCCTCATTCCATTTCTTTACCCGTACAGAACGCGACACGTCGCTAAAGGTCGATGAAACGCCGCACTATTTAATTTCTTCGTCATCACAGAGAGCCACTGTTAGTTTTTGTTTCGTGTTTCTGAAGAATAATAATGGCGCCGCAAACGAGGGGTGTTATTTTTCCAAAAGTAGTGTACGAGAGAGAATCAGATACTGAAGAGAGTTCAGATGAAGAAGAGGAAGACAACGACGACGACAGTGAGGATGATGTTCGAAACGACGCTGTTGAGGAGCAGAAAGGTGAGGCATCAACATCAGCAGATGCCAGGAGAAAACCAATCACTATATCCCTCAAAAAGGTTTGCAAGGTAAAAAGTCTCCAATCGTACTTTTCGACATTTTTTCATTTTCATCATCTTTTTATTTTTAATTTCCTATGTCTCATGTTAAATGCCATTTATTGAACCTTGAGCCCTTTCGCCCGTTTCTAAGGTATTATTCTTGAATCACTGACTGAGAATAAGGGCTATTTTGTTTTTTTGGTGATACAAAATAGAATAGGAAAAACTAAAATGAATAAACGGTCATCTGTTTTGAGGATGTTGTAAAGTTGAATCTCTTGATTTTACCGGTTTCAAGGCTATCTTGTTAATGTTGTCAATAAGACTTAAATGCAGAAGTGTCAGTCCTGAGTGAGATTTTTATGGGTTTTTCGAGTGTGGCAATTTTGTTTTATTTTTTTGGAACTGTAATCGTCTCTTTGACCAACTCAAACGTGGCGCATTTATGACAAGCACTGTATGATCAGGTATGTAAGAAACCAGGTCATGAGGCTGGCTTCAAGGGTGCGACATATATAGATTGTCCAATGAAGCCATGTTTTCTCTGCAAATTGCCTGGTAAGAAACACTCATACATGAGGAGCCACTTTTCCTTTTCTTATGATATAATATATATCATATGTTGCTAGCTAGGTATATATTGTACTCTTTTTACTTTTTTTTTGCGTGTTTTAGGGCACACTACCATGACATGTCCTCATCGTGTGGCCATGGAATATGGGGTTGCACCAGCGCCATTGAAGAGTTCCCATAATTCAGTTGGCTTTGTTTTTGAACGTCAAATTAGGTCTCGTGTTTCTGCGGTAATATTCTTACCGGATTTCTTCCTCATCATTGATTCTTTTGTTTGTTTGAGCAATAAGTAAATCTTCTTGGTACTTGTAATACATCCTCATTTCTTTGCTATGGCGCATGTATTATAATCGTCTAAACACGTTATCTGCCTCGGGTTTTCTTGCAGTATGCAATACTCGTCAGTTTCTTGAGAGATGCAGTATACTTTTGTTCATGACTGATCTTGGCTCAATGCATCCTTGAGCGTTTACTGAAATGAGATTAGAACAATAACCAATTATGAATATTATTTGGCACACTTGTCTATTAGAGTGACTTACTATCCGTGATTTGTAACTTTGTATTATGTTCTGAAAACAGATCAAGCCTGCATTTGTTATCCCAAATAAAGTGAATTGTGCAGTAATCCGATACCATAGTAGACGCGTTACATGTTTGGAGTTTCACCCCACAAATAACAATATTCTCTTATCTGGTGATAAGGTTAGCTCCAATCGTATCTTGTAACAATATTATCTTATCTGATCGTATGACTATATTTACTGAACATTAATGGTGCTCAATTTTATTATGAAGAAAGGACAACTTGGAGTTTGGGACTATGAAAAAGTGCACAAGAAAACAGTATATCGCGACATGCATGGATGTATACTGAACAACATGAAGTTCGTACCTTGGCTTCTTATTTGTTCATCTCGTTATGTGCATTCGCCAAAGATTGATTTTTCGACTTTATGCAATTGAAGGTTTAATCCCTCTAATGATGGAACTGTTTACGGTGCTTCATCTGATGGAACCATAAGCTGCACTGATTTAGAGACTGAAGTTTCATCAACTTTGGTGAATCTTAATCCAAATGGTTGGCAGGTAATTTACATGGAGAAATAATACATTTCCTTACTAAATGGTTAGAAAATTACAACTGCTGTTCTCTCTAATCTATATGTTTTTCTTACAGGGACCGAGCAGATGGAGGATGCTCTATGGCTTGGATGTGAATCCCGAAAAAAGCATTTTGCTTGCTGCAGATAATTTTGGGTTTCTTCATATGTATGTATCATCCATCCGTTCATGACAAAGAATAACTAAAAAGCATTATTTCTACTTGTTTCAAACTTGAAAATGCAATCAGGCAGACACTGCACACACACAGACACAATTGTTCCAAGCTTTGGAATAACTTCTATTGAATTTTTTTTATTCGTTTCCTATGGTTTTTGCAGGATAGACATGAGGTCTAATGTAGTAATAGGAAAACCTGTATTAGTTCACAAGAGAGGAAGCAAAGTCACTGGCCTACACTGTCATCCTCTTCAGCCCAATATTCTCCTCACTTGTGGAAACGATCATTTCGTATGCCTTTCTATAATATATTCCAATCTTTCCATATTTCACTCACTTTTACCATTATCAACTTTCAAAAAAGAAAAGAAACATGTTTTGAATTTTCGTGAAAATAGTGCAGCTCAAATATTACTATCTGATTATTTCAGGCTCGTATATGGGACGTGCGCCTGATAGAATCTGAATCGTCGATCTACAATCTTCCACACAAGCGTGTTGTGAACTCTGCGTATTTCTCCCCACACACAGGCAGCAAAATACTCACTACATCTCAAGACAATAGGCTTCGTATATGGGACTCAATCTTTGGCAATATGGATTCTCCGAGCAGAGAAATCGTTCACAGCCATGATTTTAATAGGCACTTGACTCCATTCAAAGCTGAATGGGATCCCAAGGTCGTGATGATGATGATGATGATGATGACAAATCAAGCTTAGTAATTAATTGATATATTCTTCTTAATTATTGATAATGATCCAATTGCAGGACGTATCAGAGTCTCTTGTAGTGGTTGGGCGTTACATAAGCGAAAATTACGAAGGCATCGCATTGCATCCTATCGATTTAATAGACGCTAGTAAAGGGCAATTGGTTGCCGAAGTGATGGATCCAAATATCACCACTATAAGTCCCGTGAATAAGCTACATCCAAGGGATGATGTTTTGGCCTCTGGCAGCTCCAGGTTCAGTTTTTTTCGATCATTCATTTTCGACTTTCTACTACAGGAAAATAAATGCATTGTATTAAATAAATGCAACGAAAAATGAAGAAGAAGCAACCCTTTTTATGTGCTGGGATTCTCTACTTCAGATCGATCTTCATATGGAAGCCTCAGGTGGATGATGATTCAAATGGTGAAGAAAGAGTGGAAAAGTGAAGGTAGGATAGTTATAGGGAGTGGTATGAGCAGGAAACAACGTAAAGGTAAGTATGGCGATGACAGTGATGATGATTTTGATGATGATGGCTTTAAGAGTTTGAAAAGGAAGAAATGTAAGGTCAAAACGAAGGCATATTGTTCTAAGCGCAGTCAGTGATGATGATTTTGGAATCCGTGAATTTGTTTGTTGCTATGGTCTCAGCATTTTGTACTGTGGTTTTGAATAGCTTTGTTTTGGAATTTTTTCGGCTTTCTAGGGTAGTTTTTTGCGACTTACATGAACTTAGCACTTTAGAATATTTGTAAGTAGGTGTGGAGTGGACATCTCAGGAAAGAGTGATGTTTCAAAGTTATTATATGTAATTAGCAAGAAGGGAATGACTTTGAAGGCAACCATGATTAAAATATATATATTTTATATATATATATATATATATATATATATATATATATACACACCATATGGAGAGGATCTTTACAAAAATTAAAAACTTACTACGAAAAAACAAATGATACATGGCTTTGCCAATCAATCGAACCAAGGAAAATGGTACTTGGCGTTGTTAAACTATCGGTCCAGTTATCAAACTGTAAACAGCTTGATTCCGTGCAGACCAAAGGTAGTCCAGCCTATATACCATAAGCGGACTCTCGTTCAAAGGTAGTTCAGCCAATATACCAAAAACAGACTAAAATAAAATTGATTTTGTGATTGCTATAATTAAATCATCGAATACAAGGATTTTTACATAATAAAATTTTCATGTAATTAATTCAATCGGTAACAGACATCGCCCTCAAACGCCTTTCTTTCGGCAACACGGGCTTGCCAAGAGCCGACACAGAATTAATCAAGGTCAAATTTTATTACAACCTTTATCCAAATTTAATTCTTTCAATCGATTTTCAAAAGATTTTTATAAAAGAAAATATTAAATACATCATATAAATATATATATTTTTTAATCATGGTTGCCTTCAAAGTACATTCCCTTCTTTCTAAGGCATCTTGGTGTAGTTTAACGATAGAATTAGCCTTTCATTAAGGCTAAGTGAGACTAAAATAAAATATATAGAAACAAAATAGAAAACTTACTTGTAAGAAGAATCGTACAAGGAACATCAACTTTTATTACTTAAAATAGTTTAGAACAGAGAGGGAATTACAACAGAGGGAGAGTGAGAGAGAGAGAGTGCGTAAGAAACACGTACGTAGCAAATGGCTTAAGGCCATTTTTATAGACAGAGAAAATAAAGTGCATGGTATACATCAATAATTCTTCAAAGAATTTCTTCGACTCTTGTTGTTCGTGATGAGAGCTGGCTCCACCATCTTTAAATGTTGGCCGTTCCTTTTTAAAAGATAATAATTTGTCGTTGCTTTATTAAAGTCATCAACTTTACCTCGAAAGTCTTCGTAATAATCTTTACTTTTAGAAAGTGGACAAAGTGGGGCTTTATTTCTTGTTATCTTTTTCTTGGACCTTCTTTGTAATCGCATCTTTGAGGAGATCGATTGCATCATCCACCATAATATTGTCCGGATCTTGTCCTTCTCCATCAAGACAAAATTCTTCATCTTTTGACGAAGTCTCCATTGAGAAATCCACCGAAGCATCAATACTAAGATTCTTGTGAATGTCTTTTTCATTAGGTATAAGCCTGAGCAATTTCTTCAGTCTTCATTTTTCCCTTTTGAATATTCATCCTTCTTGAAATTATTTCAAAAGGACTCGGAGGTTCCCTTTGTTGATGATTATTAATCATCTCTTCGTATTGAGATATTTTCTCTTCGATTTTATCAATTGTCTGCTGTCTTTCATATTCACCAGTAGCAGTCTTTCTTATCATTTTTTTCCAAAGTTTTATTTAAAATTTCGTTTAGACATGGAATTTTTTGTTGGGTATAACCCACTTCTGGAGTCCATCTCCAAATCCATGAAATACTGAATTCAATATAAAAGTGTAAAGAAGTCATTCCTTTACATTCCTGTTTGTGCTCCGCTTCTATTAGACTCGAAGATATTTTAACCCATTCTTGGTATAATCCGAATAAAGGTTCTTTAAGAATTTCAATTGAGGCTCCATAAGAAAGCCACCGTTGGTAAAACCAATTAGGAATTTCAGACTTATAAACATCCGCACAAATTTTAATCCACCATGAATGTTTCTTATTATCATTCTGGTATAAAAAGACTTTATAAAAGGCATCGATATAATCATAATAAATAAATTTAATTAGAGTTTTTAACTCAGGATGAAAATATTCTCTATCCTTTAAAGGGTGAATGACCCATTTTTCAGGCGAAATAATTTGCTTGAAAATAATTTTACTAAAGGTATAACCTTTTTCAAAGCATTTTGGGAATTTCGCGCAGTAAAATGGTCAAAATCACACGCTCATGTGGATTTAAGAATATTTTCATAATTATCACGATTTTTATAAAACGTGGCAGCATATGATGCTTTTCCTAAATACCTCTACATTAAAGTCCAAGGTTCATCAGACCATTTTAAATCTATAAATTCAGGTAATATTATTATCTCAGTATGAGAAATTTTCTCATAGTCGCATCATCTTCTTCCGCAATTATTTTAGTGTAAAGTACCTTGATTAGAAGACTTAGCTTTTTGCCTCTTAATTTCATGGAATTCTTTATTCTCTTCGTCACTCAAGGTATTACTTGAAGAAGCTGAGAGATTTTCCTTAACGAGCTTTTTATTGCCGATTTGAGCAATAACGTTTTTTCCACCTCTTCCACCTCTATTAGAGGGGAAATTCGCCCATATTGGGACATATCTACAAAATTCATGAAAGATATTCACGACTTAGATAGTCAGGAAGGCTATTATCACTTTCTTTTTATAAATAATTTCAAAATTAAATGGGGCTAAATGAGTCTGCCATCTTGCAAACACAGTTTAGAGACATCGTGCTTAAAATCTTTCTGAAACATAAATTTTGCAGCTTGACAATCAGTTTTTATCGAAAACTTCTGATTATATAAATCATCTTGAAATTTAAGAACACACTTAACAATGGCAAGTACTTCCCTGGCTATAGTAGCGTAATTCTTTTGAGCATTATTCCATTTCCCCGAATGGAAGCTAACAAATTATTCTTTCTTATCTTCTGGAGAAACTTGTTTTAAGATTCCTCCAAAACCTAAATCAGACGCAACGGTTTCTATATTTTTCTGCCAATTAGGGTAGCAAGCATGGTAAATGTGTAACCTTATTCTTAATTTTTCTAATCGCTTCAGTGTGACTATTTGTCCACTGACAAGGAATCTTTTTCAACCGATCATATATAATAGATGTGTCACTAGCAAGAATTTTATAATAAGGAGAAATATAATTAAGACTAAAAATCTTTGAACATGAGTTTTATCAAGAATTTGATCTGGAAATTTCGAAGCAAACTCAATACTTCTAATAATAGGATTAACGTTTCCTTTTTCAATGGTATGACCTAAAAATCGAACTTTAGTTTGAACTAAAACCATTTTTGGACTTGATATAACTAAGCCATTTTGAATAACAATTTTCCTAAAAATATCAAGATGTTTAGAATGAATTTCGATATCTTTAGAAAAGATTAAAATATCATCACTACAAATGCAAATAAAATTACTATAAGGAATAAAAATATCGTTCATTATATTTTGAAATTCAGAAGGAGCATTTTTTAAACCAAAAGGCATAACGTTCCATTCAAATTGTCCAATTGGGACTCTAAAAGCAGTTTTATATATGTCTTTTTCAGCAACTTGAATTTGCCGAAAACCTTATTTTAAGTCAAATTTTGAAAAAATAATGGCATTAAATAATCAAGCTAAAAGATCCTTTTATTTGGAATGAGATACCTAATCCATTTCAAAACTTTATTTAAAGGTTTATAATTTATAACTAACCTGGGTGCTCCCATTTTCTTTTCGGCATGTTTATTAACATAAAAACAGTGCACGACCAAGGTGATTTCGAAGTTTTTATTAGACCTTTCTGTAACGGAGAAGTTATTTCTTTCTTACATAATTCTAATAATTCAGAATTCATTTGACAGGGACGAGCTTTAGTGTGAATATTTTTCTCACTAAAATCATCTTCATAAGGTAAATAAACTATATGCTTCTCTCCATTCCAAAAAGCATTAGGAAGATCGTTACATATTTGCAACGTAAATTCATTATGTAATAGTTTAATTGCTTCTTGTAACTTAGGATTTTGGAGTTTATCCTCAATCGTAAGTATATTAACTTCTTGCTTAAGGTAATTTACCTGATTTTCTTTTGTTTTAATAAGAATAGAATCCTTAATTTCATTAAGAATCCTATAAAATGGTTCAGTAATAAATTTAAAGTATACTTCTTTGTAGGGATACATACCTTATTTTTACAAATAAAGGCCTTAGGGGTTTTATAATTTATTTGCAATTTTTCTCCACTTGCAAAGCTAAGAGAATGGGTTGTTTTGTGGAAATATTGGGTAAGAATTATTCCTTCTTAGATGCAGTTTAAATATGCTCCACTATCAATTAACTCATAGTAATGATATTTTTACTAACCATTTTTTAGAAGTGATTACTTCTAGAGTTGAAAGATAATTATTATTTTCAACATTTTCTGAAATATTAGCAAATTCTTCGTTAGTAAATTCTTTCACAATTTCTTTTCCTTTTTCTAATTTAGAAAATCATCTTTCTAAGTCTGTGTGACTTAATTTTAGAATTTTAATCTCAATTTTAAAATTTGAAATTTTTTGATGTTAAATCTTTAATATTAGTGGGAGATTCATTTTTATTAAATTTATTTTTTATTATGAAGTAATTTCATTACTTCGGACATACTTTAAGGTTCAGATTTAGGAATAATTTCTTTAGAAGTTTCTTCCTCTTTTTGAATTATTCTTTTAATAATCAGTTTTTTAAATCTGAATCATATGTATCTTTTAATAATTCGAGAAGATTATTGTCAAGAAAATTTATTTCCTGAAATTGTGATATAATTTGATATAAATTATTATCTTCTAATTCAGATTCTGAACTATCTATATTCCTAGAGCAAGGTTGTCCTATTTGACAATTTTGGCATTCATCAGATTCTGATGGCGAGATTTCTTCGATGATATTATTATTTTCATCGTTTGAGGAAGATTCTGATTCACTATCAGATTCTAAGAGGATTTTTGATAATGTTTCTTTTAATTCATTATCGATTTCTAAGCTATTAATTTTCTTTTTGGTCCAGCAAGTTTTTGCTTTATGACCTACTTTTCCGCATTTTCGACAGATAATTGGAGTATATTTATTTTTGTATTGATAATTTTTATTATCTATTGAGAATTTTTGTTCTCTTCTTTTAAATTTCCGATTTCGTCTTTCGTATTGTTTAGAAGAATATTTTTAGTTTTATGTTCATTACGAGTTTTACTCGTAGAAGGATTTTCCATGCCAAATTGGCCACAAAATTCTCCTAATTGTTTCTTTTCATCTAGAGAATGTCTCTTGACCTGTTTATTTAATTCTATTTCATTAGGTAAACCTTCTTATATGCATGTTCCTATAAGCTTACCGTAGGTATAGGAGTTATAATCGATACTCGATTCTACTTTCCTAAGGTTATTCCTTACTCTTTCCGCAAAGAAAGAATGTAGGCCATCTATAAATTTAGATTTCCAATGAGTACTATTAGACTCAGGGAGTTCCATGACTCGACTAAGGAAAATATCTTTATACCATCTAAAAGATGTAAGAGTTTACACCTAAGATTTTGAAGAAGAGTTCTGATATTTTCAGAATTATCAGACCATCGGCTTGTGAAGTGTTCAATGATGTTTACACATAGTGTATAAACAACATTGTCAACTTGTTGACCATTTTCTTCTTTCATGGTTTGATAAATATCGTCTTTTTCATTTGAGATAAATAATTATCCCACCATCCTTTCAACTGAGAAGTAAAGCCAGCGACGATCATTTTCGCAACAGCTTTATCATTATTTTGATTAGCTTTGCAAATTGTACTATACATAAGCATCCTATGGATCATATCATAAATTTGTCTTTCGGTATAACTGTCTAAATTCCATTCGTAAATACTCCTACCACTATACGAATTTTTAAGCATTAATTCGTGTTCTTCAAACAAATATATTGACGAGTTGGCCTAATATATATTTTCTATGAGAGATTAACTATTAAGAGTGAGGGGTGAATATAAAATGTCCTTTAGACTAGGGTTGTCGACGGGCGGGGCGGGGATCTTTTCCTGTTAGGTCCTACTATTA
Organism: Craterostigma plantagineum; assembly: GCA_027422505.1. Lineage (NCBI taxonomy): Eukaryota > Viridiplantae > Streptophyta > Magnoliopsida > Lamiales > Linderniaceae > Craterostigma > Craterostigma plantagineum. The sequence continues at coordinate 28,105 of JAPQWV010001981.1, read as the reverse complement.
ACAACTCTATGATCCTATGCATGAATTCTAAGTAATTCGATGATAATGATTGACATTGAGATTCGATCGAAAAACTCAAATGAAGAACAAGAGAGAGAATTCGAGTAGAGTGAGAAAGTTACTATTGTTTCTCTCTCTATGAATTGAATTGCAAGCCTTTCGGATTAATTTCCAAAACTTTCTCTAATGATTGCGATTGATTACAAAGTATTTATACCAATCACACTGGTATAACTATCTAACTAGTCCTAATCTAAGGACAAATATAAGAAAAGCCCCTAAATACAAGGCTAATAAAATCAAAGCACAATTAGAATTGATCTTCTACATTCTCCCCCTTTGTGCTTGATTGCTTGTCTGCCCTAGTTGTCCTCGTTGGGCGAAGAATGACATGCGAAAGCCCAGTGCGTACTCAAAGTTCCTGAGCGTGTTCCTCAGCTCCAGTCGTTCCTCGATATCTTCTAGTAGTTCCATTAGGAGCAGCTGTTCTCTCACGAACCTGTGGATCCTCAGTATCGTATCTCGATTGATTTCTTCCAACATCTGCTCGATGTTTTTCCTGACGACCTTGAGCGCCCATCGCAGAACTTATGAGTCTCAGTCTTTAGCATCAACCTATTCTTCTTGGCTATTGGATTGCGGTAGGTGATGCCTAGGATGAGCTGATGTGCACGTGATTGTTGGAAAGCCCTTCGATCTCAGGTCCTTTGTCGAGCGGAGCGGTCATGTTAACCTTCTTCATGTTGCTCTCCAGAGCCATCTGAAGGTCGTGTGCGGCGAAGTACTTGACTTGGCGCATCATTTTCTTTCTCGATGAAGACTTGAGGACCTTTGTACTTCTCCACGTACAGCTGATAGAGATGGTATACCTCATCAGCGGGATGTACGGTAGGTCGCTCTCGCTAAGATCTTCTAGAGTTCTATCTACTCGCTCGATGGTGTAATGAGGGTTGGAAGTCCTCTTTTTGCACAGTATACGCTGAGTAGTTGGCATATTGGGGAGAGACTCTTATTGTGGCTTTTGACTTGTTCTTTAGTCATCCCCAGCCTTACATCAGGTCCAAGTTTGGTCAGCATCCAGAGGTAGGTCATCCTCTTCTGCTGATCCCAGTGAGAGATCCCTCTCAGCTTGAACTCGTTCGGCTTCTCCGGTGACCTCCAAATGTTTTCACGAACTTCTTCAAGGGAGGGGATTTCTATTCGGATGTTCTCCCACGGCGTGTCGATCCGAACGGTCCCTGTGTGGCGACCCTACTTTTCTAATTAGGATTATTGGCGGATTTCCGCAACGTAAGCCGCGGAAGGCCCGTCTAATTAAAACTTTTTCCTAAAAGATATTATAATACAACAAAATATTATTTAACATAATAGTATCTGTACAATGGGCCGAAGCCCCAAAATGTCAAAAGATTAAAAACCCTATCGCCGCTCCACACGTCTTCATCCATGTACCGCTCCGCCCTCAAAAGTCCATGGAGCACCGCCACCAGCCGCCTCAGTCTTGACGCGTGTCAGCGTCAGACTCGGTACCTACAACACATAAATACTGAGCGAATTGCCCAGTAGGTGAATAAAATGCAATGCAGCGTGCACTCATTCCCAATTCCCAATTCTCACAACATGATATAATGCACGCTCGTTCCCACATTTCTATCGTATCTCAATATCAGGGCCCTAGGCTGGACTCGGCACCTCGCGCGCAATAAAAATATAATATATCGTCTGGTCGCTAACGACAGACTAGCGGTGCCCACGCCGATAGTGCGCTGATCGATCACGTCAACGTCCTCCTATCAGGTCGCCCCTTCCGCTACACAACTCATCCGACGGTTTGCACCTCGGGTCGCTCACGCCCGAGTAGACAGATCGCTCACGTCTGTCTCCCGTCAGGTGCCCAGCGAGTCCAACCTCAACTCCGCTACGAGTTTGACTGCCAAAACCGGCACACACTACCCTGCTCAATCGACACCTTAAGTCTTAAGGTGTCACCACTATTGTGGTCATTATCCCTCACCATGTCGTGCGATGTCATGCATATACGTGATACACATGAAACGTGATGTCACATAAAACATACGTAAAACACGTAAATCACATAAATCACTTAAATCACAGAGTCTCATGGAAACACATAAATTCACATTTGTGTTTACGTATCGTAGATGGATAATCCACCTACCTGTCCTCCTGCTAGCGTCAAATAAAAAGTCCGGTGTAGTCCCTATATATCGATTCTCTGAATAAATAAATATTATCATATCAGTATATTTGTTAAACTGTATATGTTTTTAAGTTCCCAAACCCTAATTATAGAAAACCCTAAAATTTATGAAAACATAAAAATAATGATATTCCTAAAAATAAATAAACCCTAAAATATTGAAAACCCTAGAATATAACAAAATCCTAAAATACCGAAAATTTATTAACTAAACCAAAATGTCGAAATCATCTAATAAAATGTCGAGATTAATTTCTACAAAACGTCGAAGCTTTATAACTTCGAATTCTTACCAATACAAATGTCGAGTCCCTTAAACAATATCGATACCTATTAATAATGTCGAGACCTTGATTAAAAATGAAATGTCGAGTTTTAGCATAATAGAAAATGTCGAGATGTGAGTGATAGGAAGATGTCGAATTGCCTAGCTGATAGAAGTCGAACCTACAAATGTCGACATTTCTTGAAAAAAGTCGAAATCATTGTAATATGTCGAGATTTCCTACTCATGCTTATAAAATGTCGAGAACTATTCCATAAAATGTCAGGATCTGTTTGAAATGTCGAGAACTCTTCTATACATAAAAAGATAAATCTCGATTGTCAAAACCTTACAAATGTCGAGACCTTGTCGAGAATTTCTAATCATATCGACATCATTAACTATCGAAATCCCAGACCTAATACGCCTATTGATGTATACTAAAAACAAACTGAAAACACTTATAAAAACAAAACTTCATTGTTGTTCTTGATACCAAAAACTGATAGTATCATTATTAACTCAATTATTTTTCGAGAATCTGGAATTAAATTCTAGCAATTACCTTACCAAAGCTATGCTTAATTGTTCTAATACATAATCATATAATGCCAAAAACCTCCCAACATTTTTCACTGTTAAAATATCGAAAACCATGCATGACACATCTCGAAATTTTACATTAGTATATCTCGAAATCTTTGGGATGTAGAAAAGAAACCCTAATTATTTCAACAGATGAGTTAATTGTCAAAAACTGTCCAACTGAACACCAACACACGTTTAGCATAGCTACCTTGCATATTTAAAGTGTTAAACTCAACCTATGATTCATGATAAATATATCTAGCTCAAGAACACGTCAAAGTCATGTAAACTTCTATAACTTTCCCGACAACTTCACTGAAGAAGTCACATGATCAAACGAAAATAATTACTCAATAATATACTAAACATATTAAGCATTCGTGGTTTACCTTATTTCAAGGATCAAATTTTTGGAGATGCTAACCTCCTATGCTATTGATTTATTTCGATGCCCCCCCCTTTGTTCACGTTTCTTTCTGATGATAAGTTTTCTTCATAAGGCTTGTGAGATAATTAGATATACTTGATGACATCGATAAGTGTGATGATAGGACAAGGTGATATACGAGACTTTACCTTGGGCTTAAGTAATCCTATGATCACAATGTATTTTCGAAAACTTGGGCCTTGTATTAAAGTTAATTAGCCCAATTTCTATTCATTCTATGATTACTACTTCGGTAAATTCTTAAGCTAAATTTGTTTTCAAATTATTTCGAACTATTAGGTCATATATTTTTGCTTCGAGCAAAATTTTATTATCAAAATTTCGAGTTCACGAAATTACAGGACTATTTACAATCAAAATCCCGTATCAATTTTTTACGGGTATTACACCCTGGCGTTAGTCTTGCGGGGGAAGCCGCTCGTTGCGCGATCAACTCTGGTAGCCTTGGGATTTCTTGTTGGTAGTCTTCACCTTCCTGAAGCTCGCCGTTTTCTATGATCACGAGGTCTATAGAGGCTTGTTGTAGGAAATTCAGAACGTCCTGAAGCCGTTGGCTTTGATGCTCCTCGGCATGGAATGGTTCATCCACTGTCCTTCGAAGATGTATTTGTCTAGAACCTCGTGTGGATTGACGCCATGTCCTGAGGGCCCGGTTGGTCTGGAGCGACCGAGGAGTAGCTTGAGTAGCTTCTAGGGCTATGAGCATCGCGGCACTTGCTTCTTCTTCAAGGGGCTTGTAAAGGTCGGTGGGGTGGATGGGTCGACGGAGGCGTTCTGATGGTGGGTTGGTAGAATGGGCTTAGAGATTGTGTGCGGTGCGTGGTGGTTTGTGTAGTGGGTTGTGAGGTTCTCCGGCTCCAGTTCCTATCTGCGCAGAGCCCGAGCCTTGGCCTTGTTCTTGACCACTCGTAGATGTCGGGCCTCTTCTCCCCCTCATGAGGGTCCTGATTGTCAGGATCGTCATGTCTGCGTCTTGAGTGGGAGCTTGGCCTTAGCAAGTTACAGTAGGTGGCTCAAGATGATCCACCAATTGCCTATAAAGATACTCTTCTTGAGGCGACCGGATGGAGAGGCCGATCAGGCAGGCGAATAGGATGTCGTGGAGCTCGCTTATGGGTATGGTGTATGGGTTGTTGAGGATGGATTAAGTGGCTAAAGGGTCGGTGGGTGTGGGTTGTGGAGGTGTGAGGTTGGGCTGTGACGAGGTGCCTTCGGAGACAGGTGCTTTCCCGGTGTCTCTGCGGGATGTCTCTATGGCAGTAAGAACTCTCTCCATTAATTTGTCTTCAAGCGATTGAACAGCAGCGGAGAGAGCGGCTTGGAATTGCTCGTTCATCACAAACGGTGTGGAAGCCTCCGTCGAAGATGTACCAGGTCGACTGATGTCGCCTGTTGACAACCCATGAGCAAGCACCGGCGCCTAAAGTTGGCTCACAGTCACTTGAGGTTGTGACTGTATGAGACTTCCACCCAATCCTCGAGTCGAATCTTGAAGATTCTCCTCTATGGGTGTTACGGCAGGCTCGGGTTAGGCCTGCGAACCAGACACCGATAGATTGGTTGCGGCTCAAGATTGAGCGAAAAAGAGCCGGCAACACTTGAAGAAGTGATCAGCACGGTATCTAGTGCGGTGATGACGGCGGGGAAGAGGGACTCCATCTGTATACTCAATCGTCTGGGAGTCCGTCTTATGAGTCTGAGCTCCTCATCAGACTCTGTATCAGATGAGATGGCCGTGTGAGGAGAAGGTTCGTGCTACGTCCTCATGAGCCTGGTCCGTCACCAATGGAAGTGAGCTGCGCCCCACTTCAGTCTCGGGCTATGCTTCTTGTAGAGGAGCCTCCCGATAGGCTCTTCAAGCACGCCAACATATACAGGCACTTCCACTTGGAGCGTTTCTGTTGGAGCCCCTTGTTCCAACTCGGCAGCCACAGCATTGATCAGCGTGGCATCTAAGTCCGGCATTGGCTCCTCGTGAGTTGGAGGCTCCAGCTTTAGTTCATGAGCGACTTCATCAATCAGCATGTCCTCAGGACTAGGCTGTTGTTGCGGTTGGAAAGGGCTAACTTCAAAATCTGTCGGGGGCCCTCGAATCATCTCCTCGGTGAGGTGATTCTCCCGGCAGTACATACGGTATACGTCTCCTCTGGGGTCAACGAGACGTAGAAGCTCTAATGAAATCGGCATCGACGATTGGTCCGGGTCCGTGAGCCGTGGATTGTGAAAGAATTTAAGCCTGGGTGGTTGATAATTTCCTCCAGGAGGTAGACGATGGATGGAATCGTGCATCTCCATGAATTCCTTGATGATTACATTAAACCACCGAGCGTAGGGCACATTCTTCGATCTCCGATTCTCCTTTTGCCGAATCTGGTCTGCAAGATCATTCCAGATCAGCTACGTGAAATCGTAATTTCTGGAGAATGCGAGTCCGTGAAAGATCTGCAGTATGTTGCTATTCCTTGTCGAAGCCAGCATGCTTGGGCGATAGATACTTGTTCACAATCCGGAACAGTGTCTTCCAGGATGAGGGATGCCGCTGCTATGGACCTGAGCTAGCTTGGTGAGCTGCTGTTGATATCCCATCTGCATGAAATCATGCACCATTTCTGCGTCTGATGGGAGCGGGTCGTAGTTTGCGCTGTATGGCAAGTGCAGAATGCTCCATTATCGACTGCTCCTTGTATACATCCCCAGAATTGCTGGAGATAGACTATTGGCACTGATGCGGTGACCGTCAATGCATGCCAGATGGGTGGCCTTGCAGGATAGAGACAATGATCTCGTCTGGACACCGCAAGGTGCTCAGATCGAGCTGGAAATTTGTATCCGGACCTTCAGATACAAGTTGTGGTCGTATATGTGATTATAACGAGGGTAGCGATCCATTTGAAAAATAAGAGATATAAAAGTTCATTAGTTCATAAATTTAATTTAATCGAAAATTGATTTAATTTCATCAAACATAATATTGTATCAAGTCATGACATGTTTCATGAATTTTGAATTGAAATCGTGTAGTATGCATATAGGATACTTGATTTTGGAAAAATGTAATGGCATGATTGTAATTTCGAATTAAACATATAATCGCGTGAAAAGATTTCGAAAGTTTCTAAGTATTTGATCGCGGGAAATGTCACTGTTCATGTCGAGATATTTTTCCCTCGATAAATTTGGTTTTCAGGTTGATTTCCTATGCATTGATTTCAATTGAAATAACTCCGTTTAATTTTGCGATCGAGAAAATTTTATTCGCTAATGTTCGCTACAGTGTAAAAGACTTAGAAAAAAATCTTCTAAGTGTTGAAGTTGGAATCGTGAGACTGTAGCCGATCAATTTACGATCGAGAAAAAATTCCGCGCAAATTTACGATCAAGAATTATTTCTCAGGTAAATTTACTATCGAAAAATTTTCCTCAATGAAAAAATTTTTCGATTTGAAATTTGTTGAGTGGTACGTGATTTTCGATCCTAAGTAAATTTCCGCTGCGATATTTTTCTATCGAGAAATTAGTCAACGAAAAACTAAGTCGATCGTCGAGAAATTTTTCGATCAATTAAATCCTAAGCGGCGAATTTTACGATCGAAAAATTAAGCGTTGTAAATTTTTTTTATTTCGCTGCTAAATTTTTGCGACCGAAATAAAATTAAATCGAAAATTCTATTATGCAATAGTAAGTTTTTCGCTCGATCTAATTTGCATCTAAATTGTCTATTCAGTGCTTAAATTTTCGCTCACTAAAAAATCCTAATTAGATTTCTCGATGGTAATTAATTTGTCGGTCAAAATCTTCCGTCTTAGCGACTAACTCAGAATTTTATCGATCGAAAACTAATTCGATACAAACAGTTTCTCAATTGAATCGGAATGCAATTAAGACTGTTTGCGATTGTTAGGTCCTTTTTATCCAACACAGATCGAATATAGAAGAATAGAATCGTAAATCTAAGAAATTCGAAGCTTACTTATGAGATTTACCTTCATTGAAGATTGGGAGAGAAAACTTGTAGAACAAGTAAGTGTTGGCGAATTTTTCTCTATTGGTACAATAGCAAAAGTTTTTCGATTGTTAATAAAATTCGGATGCTTTATGAGATAGAAAATCGATGACTTATATAATCAATTTTGCGAATGGTATGAAATGAAATTCCTTTTGCTGAAAGTATTACTATGGTAGCAACGATGTGACAATGATGAGGCAATGATGATGAATTAGTTAGAAAGGGACAAGAATTTGATCCAATGACCTGACCCAAAATTGTATTCAACAACTAAGTGATATTTTGACTTTTCACAAATTTTTTTGGGTAAATTCCTTACCAGACCCTGTTAGAAACTAAACTTCCTTATCAGTACCCCTGACAAGATTTCTTCCTTATCAATACCCATCTGCAAAAAGTTGTGTGTTTAATACCCCCAAACAGTAAACGGACGAAAATACCCTTTTCTGAAATTAAACTAGACATCATACCAACTGTTTGATTATTATACCAACTGTTATTCTAATTATACCAACAGTTATCATTATTATACCAATTGATATAGTGTACAATTCTGTTGGTATAATTACGACAACAATTGGTATAATTTCTACAATTTCTGGTACAATAGTAAAATCAGTTGGTATAACACCAATTTCACTGTATAAAATTAAAATAACTAGTATAATAACGAAAATAGATGGTATTATTTCTACAATTTGTGGTATGATTTCAAAATCAGTTGGTATAACGTCCAGTTTCATTGTATAAAATTAAAATAACTGGTATAATAACGAAAAGAGATGGTATAATTTCAACAATTTCTGGTATGATTTCAATATCAGTTGGTATGAAGTCCAATTTCACTGTAAAATTAAAATAACCGGTATAATAACACAGACAAATGGTATAATTTTTACAATTTCTGGTATAATTTCAAACAGATGGTATAATTTCTACAATTTCTGGTATAATTTCAAAATCAGTTGGTATAAATGTCCAATTCGCTGTATAAAATTATAAAACGTTAATTACTTGTACGATAACCAAAACAGATGATATAATTTGTACAATTTTTGGTATAATTTCAAAAGCAGTTGGTATAAATGTCCAATTTCGTATAAAATTATAATAATGTTATTTACTGGTACGATAACAAAAACAGATGGTATAATTTTTATAATTTCTGGTATAATTTCGAAATAAATTGGTATAAATGCCCAATTTGAAGTGTGAGACAGGGGTATTTTCGACTTTTTAACCGTGAAAAGACCATTTTAGGTACTGAACAGGAAGAAATTTTCAAATGGGTACTTATAAGGAAGAAATAATTCGAGGGGTATTTAAGAGGAATTGAAAACTCAAAAGGTACTGATAAGGAATTAACCATTTTTTTAAAGAACGGTTTTCGATGATGTGACGAGTAAGGAATTTTTTATCAAGTCATTGTCTTAGTGCTACAGAGGCAGTAGCAGTTGACCAAGTTCACCTCCGGAGCTAGTTGTATCTGTTTAGGAAAATGAGTTTTTGACGCATATCAGCAAGTCGAGGATCCACTTCTGAGAAAGTACTAAGAAGAATTTCGTTAGACTGTTCTCGAGAAGTTGAATGGTATTTTTTTTGATTGCTATTTTTTCAGGCACCGTTTTTCTATAGCTTTTTTCGATCATTAGTTAAGTGATAGTTTCACTTTCAAAGGTTTAGAAAGGAATTTTGACCATGTGCTAGCTACAGTGTTGTTTTCGATTATGATTTTTTTCGCTCGTGAAGTTTCTCAAACAGTAGTAACGCAATTACTGACCTTACGAACACAGAATTCAAAATTCAATCCGAAACAATTAATAATGCAGATTAAGCATGGGTATTCATAAAAAATCATAGAATAACAGTTCTAACATAGAATCAACCAAAAAAGCAAAATATATCAAATGTTTCACAAAACCATGAATTTTACAAAGAATACGAAGAACACAATTCATCATAAATCCGACCGAAAACAACAAATTAATATGTAAAACTCTGGGTAATCGATCGAAACCATGAAATTGACAAGAACAAACACTCAATTTAGCACAATCAAAGCAAAATCAGTTCGATTTTTGAAAAATCAGATTAAGAACTCGAAGAACAATTTTCAATCAAATCTTCAAAATTCGCTAACATGTGTGGTTCGATCGAACGAAAAACAAGCTCAGATCAGTTAGAAACACACAATCGAACCTCAATAACATCAAAACAAGTCGAATTAAGAAAAATCAGATTGAAAATCTGCGATGAACAGTGCCAATTTCGCGATGAACAGTAATTTTTAGCGATAAACAGTGACTTTTCGCGATGAACAGTAACTCGCGAAAAAAAAAAATTCCAGATTTTTAAAATTCGATCCTAATTTCAATTCAAATCCTAACACGCTCGGCTCTGATACCAATTGTTAGGTCCTACGATTAATAACTCTATGATCCTAAGCATGAATTCTAAGTAATTCGATGATAATGATTGACATTAAGATTCGATCGAAAAACTCAAATGAAGAACAAGAGAGAGAATTCGAGTAGAGTGAGAAAGTTACTATTGTTTCTCTCTCTAGGAATTGAATTGCAAGCCTTTCGGAACAATTTCCAAAACTTTCTCTATTGATTGCGATTGATTACAAAGTATTTATACCAAACACACTTTGCATAAATATCTAATTAGTCCTAATCTAAGGACAAATATAAAAAGCCCATAAATACAAGGACATCTAATAAAATCAAAGCACAATTAGAATTGCTCTTCTACATTCCCCGTCCCTGTCCCCGCGAGGCAAACATGGACGATTCGTCCCCATCCCGGGGGGCATCCCCGCCCCGTCACTATTTCTTAAAAAAATTAAATTATGTTATTTTTAATATTTTCAAACTATACTGTAATATTATTTATATTATTTAAACTATATTGCAATCATATTTAAATTATTATAATATTATCCAAAGTATATTTTAATATTTTTATCTTATAATAATATAATTGAGCATAATAAATATTATTTTAATTTGGGGACGGGCGGGGAATGGGGTGGGGAGATCCGCGGGGAAAAATATTCCCCGTCCCCGCGCCCGCGGGGTAGAATAGCGGGGATTTCCCCGCACTGTTGATTTCTTTAAAAAAATTATTATTAAAATTTAAGAAATCATCCATTTTTTGAGTTACTATTTTTAGTTACTTACTATTTTTTAGTTAAAATTTAGTCATTTTTTATACCGTTAATTTCATAAATATATAATTACGTTTAAATTATTATTTCAATTGACTGTTTTAAATTAAACTAAATTTAATAATAACTATTATATATGTATACGCATTTGAGTGTGCAAATAGTACTAGTTACCTGCTCGTCCGTCCCCAAGTATGTCGATTGTATTAAATAGCAGCTAAGATAAGTATCACTTCGATAATGATCAAATTACGTCCTTTGTGCCACAAATTAGAGACTTGTAACATTTTTTTTTCTCTTGCAACCGAAATGCTCTAAGGCTGGTTTCAACCACGATGGTGCCGTTTGATTGATTCACGAAAGCAATTATGCCCCTAGTAAGTAGAGCTCTCAAATGGCCGCCCACCCTGCCCCGCCAAAGTGGCGGGCGGGCTCTAATTTTTAGTCCCGCCCGAGCATGCCTGCGGGGCCCGCTTTGGCGTGACGGGCCAGGCGGGCCGCGAGCCTGCCCGTCGGAAAATTGAATATTATATTATTATTTTAAAATATAAGATTTGTAAATAAATTATGATGATTTTTATATTTTTAGCTATAATTGTAATTAATAACATAAATAAATTAATGTTAAAAAACTTTATAAAATTAGATATTTTTTCCAAATTAAATTCTTTTTTGTTGTTTATTTTTTACTATTTTATATTAATTTTTCCTATTATTTATTATTTTCTCTTATTTTTCCTTATTTTTTTCTTATGTTGCTTTATTTTTTGAAATTGCCAGGCCCGCTACCAGCCCGCAGAGGCCCGCCAGGAGGCGGGCTTACCCGTGCCCGCCCGTTTTGACAGTACTACTAGGAAGTAATGGAAGCTCTTAAGTTACTATCTCTCTCTCCTTTTTTGTTTTTTGTCTCTTAACGAGTAAGGTTTTATTAATTTTATTGATCTCTCTCTAATTTAACCCCCTTTACTACATACGCCACGAACTTTGGCTGGCATTTGATCACACCTCCAAATTCACTAAGAAAAAATCCATAGCATTCAAACCTTGAAAAGTATTTGGTTAATATTGAATACACTACTCAAGATCTTTTGCTTGCAAAGCCATCTTTAGCTGCCGAGAGTTTTGGTTGCCATTTTGCTGGCGGAGGCCACCAAACGTCTCGGTGGATCCGACCAACCAATCATTTGGCCCGAAATCTCGAGTGGTTGGCAAGTTCAATCGTGAATAATCTTGGCACAAGTGACACACACCTATTATAATTACTAGTAATTTTATTATTATTGTTACTACTATTATTTATTATTACTACTATTATTATTTTTATTACTATTATTATAGTTATTAAATTATGTTACTATTATTACTGTTATTATTGTTATTAGCATTATTATTGTTCTTAATATTATTATTGGTATTCCTATTATTGTCTTTACTATTATTACTATTATTCGTGTTACTAATTTATTATTACTGTTGTTATATTATGTTATTATTATTATTATTATAGAGATAGTTATTACTATTATTGTTACTGCTATTTTGTTATTGTTATTATCGTTATTATAGTACTGTTATTGTTACGGTTATTGTTATTATTGTTGTTATTATTGTTAGAGAGAATTTATTATCTATCAATACAAAAAAGTATACTTAATTCTCCTTGTCAGATAAAGGATCAACTAGACACGTATCTTTCACTTAAACACTAATTGCACAAAAATTCCCTTTAGTACTTACATATCCTTTCACATTTTTGAAAGAAACGATAAATCATTAATGACAATCCGAATACAGAATATTTGACATCTGTTCGGTGGGGGGAGACAAACTTTTCCCTTGTGATCCCAAAGATTTGGCTAAGTAATGAGCTACTTGATTACCAGAGCGTAACGAAGGAAAAAGAGATAGACTCAAATGAACTGAGGAAGTTAAGACAGTCTTCAATGATGCAGCCAATCTTCTCAGAATTTGATGATTTGTGTTTCAGTAAAGAGATAATTGTGATATTATCTCCTTCGATCTCAACTTTCTTCCACTGCCGAAAGCTAGCCATGCAAATTGCTTGCTGAGCCGCCATAGCCTCGACGATCAAAGGGTCGACCATACCTGGAAAAGATTTCGTCCACCAACCAAGACATGAGCCAAAGGCCTCTCTAGCAACGATACCCAGCGATATCACATTCCGTGCAGAATGAAGTGCGCCGTCGAAATTAAGTTTGACCACCCCGTGAGCTGGTCTCTTCCATTTAGCGTCTACTGACTCGCTAGGCAATTGATACGGCAATGCAGTAGACTTATCCAGATTTTGAAGGCCATAGGCCTTGGAAATTGTCGCATTATGGTTGAACTGTATGCCTTCGTGAATTTGTTTGTTTCGGGAGTGCCATAGAGACCAAGCCAGATTCAGGAAGGTTGCAAATACGGACGGACTCGACATTTCATACACCAAATGTAGCCAGCCTAGGGAAGAGTCTGACCACAGATCCCGTATAGAGATGGGTAGGTCGACTGTTTCCAAAATCGCCTTGAAGAAGGGCATTCGATGAAGGTATGACGCATTGCTTCTGCTAAGCCACATCTCGAGCACATCAGACTAAGAAGACAGCCTCGTCGAAACAGATTCGCTGCCGTAGGTAAAGAATTAGATCCGAGATGCCAAGCAAAGTTCTTAACCTTTGGTGCCACGGAAGACTTCCATAGAAAATTCAAGGAAAAGGATTGTGAAGAAAAAGCAGAATCAGTCCCGTTATTTGCATACCATGAGAGAATATGCTGATTTCACTGAAAACAGACCGATCATAGTTGGGTTCCAGATAAGTCTATCGGGAACGCCTGTAAAAACTCAGCGGACAACCAAGTATAACGTCAGAGTCGATTGGTAGGAAAGTAGCTTTAATGAACGCCGAGTCCCAGTGTCCATCAGAATTTCGTCGAAGATCACTAACGCCTAGATGTTCCAGACATGGGGACATCGGAGTAATTAACTTATTCTGCGAAGAACGTGGCAACCATGCTTCCGCCCAAATGTTGATCGAGGTACCCGTGCCACCTGCCATCGAGCACCCTTCGAATGATATCTCGAGCCGATAAATACTTCTCCATGTAAGTGAAGGTCTCGATCCCAAAGAGGCTTGAAGGACGTTACAATTTGGAAAATACTTGGCCTTGAAAATCTTTGTGAATAGGCATTCTGGGTTTCTCAGGAGTCTCCATACCTGTTTAGATAACCTATCCAAATTAAAGTGCATAATGTCACGGAATCCCATACCTCCTTTCGCCTTTGGAAGCACGTTTTACCCCAATTGATCAATAAAGTTTAGATGTATTCAAAGCACTCCACCATAATCGTGAAATTTGATGCTGAATATTGTTGGCAATTTCAATTGGGAGGGTGAAACAGCTCATCGTGTAGGTTGGAATTGCTTGGAGGATGCTTTTGTATCATAACCTCACGGCCTGCCTGGGAAAGCAAACGCTCGGACAACCCCCGAACTCTACGTGACACCCGGTCGTGCAAGAAGTTCTTTTTTGTTCTGCCAATCACCGCTGAAAGTCCCAGATACATGTAATGTCCCGAGGTAGCATGGAGACCAAGGGTATCACAACAGAGAGCTTGTGTAGCAAAGTCCACACTAGGAGAGACGCAACAACCGATTTGTAAAATTGACGAGCTGGCCCGAGGCTTTTCATATAGCAATAAAATACGTTGAACCACCTTAACTTCTTGTACATTTGCCCTTATAATAATCAGTGTATCATCGGCGAAGAAAAGGTGTGAGATTTTTTGTGCATTTCGACATAACGCCATCCCACTAATCTCTCCATTCGTTGCTGCTTCCTGTAAGAGAGTACTAAACGCATCCGCAAAACAAGAACAAGTATAGAGACAGAGGATCACCTTGATGGAGACCTCGTTTAGGGGTGAGTCTACCAAAGCGAAAACTATTAAGCATAAAGGAATACGAGACAAGGGAAACATATCGCATAAATTAAGAGACAATAGAAGGATGGAAACCGCTCTTTCAAGGAACCTCCACTCGACTCTGTCATAGGCCTTGCTCCTATCCAGCTTAAGGGTGGGTGTCCCCTCGACCACTCCTTTGCCGCTTCATGGTATGGTCAGTCTCATACGCAATCAGAAAATTATCAGTAATTAATCGATTTGGAATAAAGGCAAATTGATAGGGGAAATAAGGAGTCCATGAAGGGCTTGAGACGATTAGTAATGCATTAGAAGCAATGCAATAAACAACATTACAAATGCTAATTGGTCGGAATTGACTAGGAGACTCTGGATTGGGACACTTAGGGATCAACACAACATGCGTATTATGCAGAGATGGGGAGGAGATACCATTATTTAAAAAATCAAGGATTAGTTTTGCTGCATGATCTCCTACTAGGCGCCAATAGTTCTGGTAAAAAATAGGAGAAAAAACCATCAGGTCCAAGGGATCTAAGTGGGTTCATACCTTTGAGTGCCACTTCGACGTCGTCTCCAGTGTACGGTCGTAGGAAAGTTTCGTTCATCGAATCAGTCACTCGAGAGCATTAGCGTGAGCTGCATCGAGAATATCCACCTCGGACGGGACTTGGGACAGAAACAAGTCTTGAAAATACTCCCCAAAGATTTGCTCAATATCCGATTGAGATTTAGTCCAGTAACCAGTTTGGTCCTTCAAGCGATCAATCGAATTTATTTTTTTCCGGATTGTTGCCCTATGGTGGAAGAATTTAGTATTCCTATCTCCATCTTTTAACCACTCAACTTTACTGCATTGGGCCCAATCTTCAGACCGAAGGATAGAGTTATATTCAATGAGCAGTTTTTTCTCCTTTTCGCAATCTTCCGTCATTCTGTTTCCATTTCCTAGCCTTTGAATTTCCGCAAAAGTTGTTTAAGCGCATTTGTGATTTCCTAAAAAAAACTCTTATTCCACAACCTTAATTTCTGACGGCTAGACTCCATCAGTGTCCAGATATTATGATGTTTAATCTCGTTGTTACTAGCCCAAATACTTTTAAGCATTTCTTCACACGACTTTCATGACTCCAAGGAGCTTCGAAGCGAAAAGGCCGAGTTCGCCTAGAATGAATTCGTTCCACTGGAGAAATGTCTATAAGAAGCGCACAATGATCAGAGCAGATAGTAGGTGGTGATGGATAGATGCGGAAGGAAATAAATCAAGCCATTCTCTTGACGCAAAAACGCGATCAAGGCGTTCACGAATAACATAGGGAGCAGCTTCTTTGTTGCACCAGGTGAACCTTTCCCCTATGTACCTAGGTCTAGCAAGTCGTTTTGCATTATGACGCTTCGAAATTCTTCTATCTGCTTAAGCGGACGTTGATGGCCTCCAAGTTTCTCCGAGCATTCCAATATTTCATTGAACTCTCCCGAGAAAAGCCATTCTTTAGGACCCATATTTTTAGCCGCCTCAAAAGCTCCTAGCTCTATTTCCGTTGAGAGGTATTAGGGTCCCCATAAAAGCCGGTGAAACGGAAAGCTTGACTTGTTTGAGGTGATATAATGCAGTCGATATAGAAATCGAGTATGGTAGAAGGTTGACCTCGATTTGTTTATTCCAAAGCATGCTAGTCCTCCTTTGTTACTTTGGCGTCTATGCCCAGACCATGGAGATTGAGTTTTTGTTGAACGTATTCTCCTCTAGACCGGTTGCACTTAGTCTCTACAAGGAACAAGACGTCGGGGTGGAGAGATTGGACTAAGCCTCCAAGATAGTGAACTTTAGGGCCCCCACCCAAGCCTCTACAGTTCAAAACTAAGATTTTCATTGGCATCGGCGGGGATGCATGTCCAAGGATGCATCCTCCGCCTGTTGAAAAAGGAAGAGTGATCAAGGGAAAGTTTTTTATTTTCAGCGCGGGGGCCACTTCAACTTTGACGGAACCAGCTTTTCGCTTCCCAGATTTGGGTAAAGGTACCTTCGTTTGTTGTTCTTATGAGGTTCAAGAATAGTTATCTTCCGTTGGCTACTAGGGGCAAGATTGTCTGAGGGTTCGACTTTGGAAATGAGGAGCTGCGACTGATTTCGAGTAGGAGGAATAGAGCAATTGTGGCCTACTTTGTTAAGAAGGTTTGGACAGTGGTGGAACTGAATATTTTAATGGAGGAATTTTAGAATGTATTGAAGGGACTTCTAAGGGGATGGGGAGGTGATTTAGTCATATTGACTGGGGACGACAGTGGTGTGGGTGCCTGATTGATATAGGTTTGATTTAGAGGAGTCGAAGGAATCTTAGACATGGTAGCGGGAAGTGAGAGTAAAGCAGGAAGGTCCGAAGTTGAGTTGGGTTGGGTTGTGGGATGGCATGGGTGGGTCAGGGTCGAATCAAATGGGTTCAATTTTGTGGCTGAGGATGATACGTTGGATGGATGAGGAGAGAGTCTTAAATTTGGGAAATTAATATTAATGGGAGTGTGTGGCTGAGATAGTGGAAGGGGAGGTATTTAAGAAAGGATTGGTATTAAGGATAAGCGGGATTTGAGTAGACATTGATGGAGTGAGAGGGTTTTGAATTTTTAAATCCTTACTCAGAATAGAAGGTTACGGAAATATCTCTTCTTGTTTTCTTGATTTAGGAAATGCATCACACTCCATAGGATTTTTTGTAACCGATGCCTTTGTCGAAACCCTTGAACCAGTGATGCGCAAAGAGGTAGGCGGGGCTCTAGAGGCCCTGATCGGGGGGGTCATAGGGATACGTGAGCCGGATATTGCAGAAACTTTCTCATATTAACGTTCGCATGATGCCATGACATAATCTAGAAGACCACATAAATAACAAAAATTAGGCAGCCTTTCATATTGAATTCCACTAAACAATCATCACGATCTGGCATCTGAATTTTCAAGACACGCCGTAGTTTAGTAATATCAACTTCCACTTTAATACGCACAAAGGGGTGAAACTGTGTGTAGCAAGAATTTCCACTTTCTCCGTGGAACCCAATATACAGCCAATCTGATAAATTATCGACTCAGATCTTGCCCGGTACGGGAGCTAATGAATTTGAAAAGTGAACTGGCATAAATCCAAGTTTGACGTCAAAGGGTAATCATTTACTTCAATTTGGCGAAGTACAACCAGTTGTTTCTCAAACGCCCAAGGCGATGACCCTAAAAACCCGATGAACCCGACGACGATCGAGATCGTGATAAAATGGATAAGGAAACAGTGATCGCCAATAAGAAACATATTCATGCATCGGCCTGGCGAGAATGCAGCTTCCAGTGTTTTCCTTAGTGCGGTGAAGTCGTAGGATTTACTAGATAAGATTCTACCCAACACATGGAAAAACTTTGCTTTTGAGCTCGATCGTCCTATACCTTAGTGATTTTCAAACTCCTCAACTCATCCGCAGTAAAGTCAATATCCCTACCAGCCATCTGATGGGATCCAGCCTTGCAACAACTAGTCGCACACCTACAAAGAAAATCTAATGAAATAATATTTTAATATTTTAATAATATTTTATATATAACAAAATAATGAACGGTTCACATTGAAGGGCGACGCGACGGATTCCTGGCCACCCGTTTTGAGCCAGAAGAGCTGAATACATCTATAAATAGGCTGATGATTCTTCAGTTATGATTATCACAAGCTCATTCGGGTTTTACTATATAGAGAGACGTAGTTCGAGTGAATTGTGAGGTTATCAGTTCAGGTAGAAACTGATAGGTTCCACATCCACAGAGAGGTGTGAGGTAAATACGAGTGAGGGTAAAAGTGAGATAGTAAAAATTCGAGGCTTGTAATTTTTACTATAGTGAAGATTTTGCCGACTCGGCCGTGGTTTTTTCCTCTTCGTCAACAGAGGGTTTTCCACGTTAAAGTTCTGGTGTTTTTCTTACCTTACGGTTATTTTGATTTTTTACCGTGGTAGTTACAGTGCGGGTCCCACCAAATTTACCCTGTGGGTCCCAATTCTCCCGATCGTCGTGCCGAGCCAAACCGGGGCCTATTCCGCTGCTGGCCCACTGACCACCGCGGGGCCCACCATTATTCCTAAGTGGGATTAGAGCCTGATAGTATTCTGAGTATGCTCTGTGGTTGCAGTTTTGATTGATCTTCCACATCAGAAAAGATACTAGTAGGTTGTTATAGATTTGACAGTCATGGAGAACGACGGAGGAATGACCAAGCTGACAGTAACGAATTACTCCATATGGAAATCAAGGATGGAGGATTATCTTTATTGGAAAGACCTCCATGATCCCATCGAAAATGAAGGCAAGATGCCCGAAGGCGGGAAGGCTGACTTATGGAAGAAATTGCAAAGAAAGATGCTAGGTTTGATCCGCCAATGGGTGGACATAAGCCTCTACAACCACGTCCGAAATGAGACAGGCCCCTATAAACTCTGGACGAAATTGGAGGTATGTACGAGGTAACAAGTGCGCTAAGCAAGGTATTCATGATGCGAAAACTCATGAACGTGAAGCTGAATGAGGGACGATCAGTTGCTGAAACATCTGAATGACTTTGAGGGCTTGTAACTCAACTCACAAGTGCCGGTTTAACCTTTGATGATAAGGTACAAGCATGTCTACCACTGGGTTCTCTACCTGATAGCTGGGTTACGTTGGTGTATCGCCACACTAATTGGCACCAAGTGGTAAAGTTGCAATGGAGATGGTGAAAACAGACTCTACAATAAATA
Organism: Craterostigma plantagineum; assembly: GCA_027422505.1. NCBI lineage: Eukaryota > Viridiplantae > Streptophyta > Magnoliopsida > Lamiales > Linderniaceae > Craterostigma > Craterostigma plantagineum. The sequence goes on along the minus strand of JAPQWV010001981.1, from coordinate 8,715 downwards.
GCTGCGACGAAAGGATGCTGCCACGAGTACGGGAAATCAGACCCTTGTCACGGAGAATTAGGGGTAGGAGCAAGAGTAGAGGATCAAAAGGCAAGTCCAGGGAGACGAGGAAGTGCTACCATTGTGGAAAAATTGGCCACTTACAAAGAAACTGTATGCTTCTCAACAGAAAGCAGAAACAAGATGATGACAAGAACACGTCTGCAATCGCCTCCAACGATGGTGGAGAGGTTACCCTGGTGAATGAAGCAGACTGATGTCATGTTGCGGATGCAAGCACCGAATGGGTAGTGGACTCTAGTGCCTCCTGCCATTGTGTTCCAGGCGTGAATACTTCTCCACATACAAGGCGGAAAACTTTGGCACTACCAAGATGGGTAACCAAAAAGTGTTTATCGAATAGTAGGGATCGGGTGATATATGTATCCAGACGAGCGTAGGGTGCACATTACGGCTGAAAGATGTGTGACACATTCCATACCTGCGTCTCAACCTGATTCTGTAAAGGTGCTGGACAACGAAGGATACTATAACGAGATGGGGAATAGCAACTGGAAACTCACCAAGGGATCATTGGTGGTAGCGAGATGAAAGCTATGCTGCTCGCTGTACAAGATGCACACAACGATATGTGCTAACCAACTGAACACAGTTGAAGATGATGCTTCTCCAAATTTGTGGCATAGACGGCTGGTGTACGTTAGAGAAAAGGGGTTGAATGTCTTGGCTAGAAAGTCACTCATACCAGTAGCAAAGGAGAAAGCGCTGAACCCCTGCGATTATTATTTATTGGGAAGCAACATAGTGTTTCATTTGCGAAAAACTTAACCAGGCGAATGATGAAGTTGGAGTTGGTACGCTCTGACATATGTGGACCCATGGAAGTCGAATCTTTGGGAGGTAGTAAACATTTCTGACCTTCATTATGATGCGTCTCAAGACCTGGGTATATCTGCTGCGGGCGAAGGACCAGGTGTTCTATTATTTTAAGAAGTTCCATGCGATGGTGAAAAGAGAAACGGGAATGCCTCTAAAGTGTCTTCGAACAGATAATGATGGTGAATACATCTCTCTGGAGTTTAGAGATTATTCCACGAAGTAGGGCATTAGGCATGAGAAGATAGTTCGTGGCACCCCTCAGCAAATGGTGTCGCGGAGAGAATAAAGCGAACCATTATGGAGAGAGTCCGAGCGATGCTCAAAATGGCTAATCTATCTAAGTCATTTTGGGGGGAAGCTGTCAACACTGCAGTCTATCTTATCAATCGACTACCTTCATCGGCGTTGGATTTCGATATACCACAGAATATGTGGACGGTAAACACATCTCATATTCGCATTTGAGAGTGTTTGGCTGCAAGGCGTTCATGCACGTACCAAAGGAACAAAGATCGAAGCTCGATATAATTTGAATCCTTGCATCTACGGAGACGAGCAGTTCGGCTACAGACTTGGGATCCAAAGAAGAAGAAGACTGTTAGAAGTCACGACATAGTATTCCATGAGCACAAGATCATGGGAGACTCAGATGTGGATGTGACGAAATCCACAGGTGGCAGTGTAGACGATTATACACCAGTCAACATTCCATATGACTGTAGAACCCGAATCCTCGTAGGCTAGTTGGCCAATAAATTTGCATTGTGATCTATGCTACTAATAAAGTTGCCGGCGTGTTTTATATGGCTATATGAAATTTGGGTGCTAATTATATGCTTAAGTGATTATACGAAATTTTGTGCATTTAACTATGTAGTTTCATGATTTCTAACTTGATACGGATTTTCGAAAAATGGGCCAAAGAGAAAATTTGGGTAATATCCTAGTAAGAAAAGGATAGAATTGGGCTAATGTTATGAATTGGGCCAAATAGAATTTAAACTTGGGCCAAAACTTTTGGAAATAATTTTTGAGAAGCAAAGATCCTTAAAATAGGGGATATTTTCGTCGCTTAAGTCCATCACGCCACCATTGATAACAATAATAATAATAATAATAATAAATAATAATATATCAACCTAAAGCCATTTCAAAGCTGGAAATCCATTTAGAAAGGGACCATTGAAGTTTGAGTAAAAAGGAGAAGAAGAAAACGAAGTAACCTCACGGAAGCTTGGGAATAGGTTAACTTTTTACCAATAATTTATATCCTTGTCCAAGAGATGATGTATTTTAGCGATTTCAAGCACGAAAATCTCATATTCGAAAACTAGGACCCTTACCCCGAGCTAATATTCTCAATTCTATATCAACATGTTTTAGGAAGTATTAGGCACGAATAATATGCTCAAAAATTGTATTCTAGACTGACCTCGATTTTTAGGGTTATAAACTTCAAATGACCTTCAAGGTGTTCTTGAAGAAAAAGTAACTTCTGATCTATTATCGGTAGTGTTTCGCGAATTAGGAAGTGTTTAGTGTGGTTGAGTTCGTGAAGTATGAACTTCGCGAACTCGGAATCGCGAACTATTGGAGGCCCAAGGTTCGCGAACCCAAACAACTTTGCTTGCATGGGTTCGTGGAATGAAGTTTCACGGGTCCAATAAATTGAGAATCGAGTGCGAGGGTTTAGTGCGTAGGTTCGCGAAGTGGGGATTTGCAAATTGGAAACACGTTTGGCGAATGAAGGGAAGCTCGCGAACTAGAGGAAAGCGCTTCGCGAAATGAGAGGGAGTTCGCGAATTGTGCGAGTATGGAACCTCTCGCGAAGTATGAGAAAGTTTTACGAACTTGATGGGTCGCGAACCCTTGTTCGCGAACTCGTCTGTATGTCTAGTAAATTGCGAACCAAGCATGGCCAGTCGCGAAACTCGAGCCAAGTAATATTTTGCGAAGTGAGCGTCAAAATTAGCGATAAGTAAGTTGCGAACCCTAGATTCGCGAAGTAGTGATTTCGCAAATTGTAATTCGCGAATTGTAAAATTGCGCGAATTAAAGGGAGAGTTTGCGAACCAAGTGATAAGGGTTTACGAATTGAGAGGAGCCTTAAATCGATTCACGAACCATAGGTTAAGAAGTACATTTCGCGAATTAGGGTAGAATATTTGGCGAACTTGGACAAAGTTAGAGAATTGAAGCAAGGGCTTTTAAGGGAGAGTTCGCGAAGTAGGATAGTTCGCGAACTAGGAGGAGTTCGCGAAATCTATGCAAGTCGCGAATTGAACCCCTTAGATAAAACATTATAGGTTAAAAAAACACAATCGCCTTTGAGGAAAACTTTTTTTATACCATTTAATAAGAAAAATATTCTGAATGAGCATATGCTCTTCAACGCCGATCATAAATAGCCTATCAGTATTTTTAGGGCCAATTTTCGGCACAGGCAAAATGCTGTTTTGATAGAATTTTCGAACGAAAATTTACACGGTCAATTAATATAATTTATACACTAACTTTATACCCTTTTATGTTTAAAGGACAAAATATTAGGAAACCAGACCGGTTAGCGGTCGAACGCCAGGTAAGTGGAAATCCAACTACAACACATCAACATGTGTGTATGTGCCTAATTTATGTGATTACGTGACGAGTTGCTTACGTGCTTATGTGAACTTGTATGATACGGTTTCATGATTTTGGTAAGCATTATGGCATTAATGCATTATGCATTGCACGAGCATGCACGAAACACTTGGGGGTAAAAAGATAATGAAGCGTGCATGATTATGTCGCAAATAGAAAAAAAAAATGAGGTAGGCAATGATGTTATAAGTTAAGTTAAGGGGCGGCTTCCGGGGCACCGAGAAGGCGTTGATGCGCCGTCGGCGACGTTGATGCGTCGCCAGTATACGAACGACGTTGATGTCGGGGGGATACCATGGCTGGGTTGATGCCCTCATGGACGGGTTGATGCCCTTATATCCCTGATTAGCGTGGTTGGGTTGATGCCTCATGCTTTAGTATGGATGGGGTGACCTCATACTTTGGGCTGATGCCCATGGTTGGATTAGAGATCTTTACGGTGTACGCCTAGGTAGAAGCCTGCCAAGGGCCCTAAAAGATAAAAGATACGAGGTTGGGTTAAATCTACGAGGCTTAAGATGCATTGGCGTGGATTGCCTTTGCGGGGTTTTATCACGTGCACGTCATGCATGATTTCTACTTACTGAGCATATCGCTCACCCCTATGTCATGTGTTGTAGGTGCACGCGACCACGGTACGTGATCGCTTAGGTGGCAAGGCAATCTTTTGACGCTTCCAGCGGCCTTTGGGAGGTGGTGTGTGCATGGATGACGACCTGTGAGGCCGGGCGCATAGGATTCTTTTGTATACGCTTCCATGTAATTAGAATTAGGAACATTCTTTTGGCATGTAAAGAAACGTTTTCCATTATATAAATGAAAAAATTCCGTACGCATTTCCGCACTTCTTTTAAGTTGAGACATCGTTAGGCACATATGATACGTTAGAATTAGGTAACGAGGACAGCAGATTCTGACAATGACAATGCCACTGAGGAAGGAATGCAGCAATCAGAACCTGAACCAGAAGAGCTAGCCATTGATGATAATAAACATGTCGTAGATGAACACACTGAAGGTACTGAGCAGGGGAAGCCTTCAGATGTGCAAGAAGCAGTTGAACCTCAACTGAGAAGGTCAACTAAGGAACGTCAACCATCTACGAGGTATCCAAGTTTTGATTATATTTTGAATACTGACGAAGGGGAGCCAGAGAGCTTCCAGTAAGTACAATATTGTAGGGACAAAGATTGTTGGACAAAGACCATGCAAGAGGAGATGAATTCTGAAGAAGAATGATACGTACGAGCTAGTTCGATTGCCGAAAGTAAAGATACAAGGCAAGCTAGTCAGATACAAGGCTGGGTGCACAAACTGAAGAACGATGATGGCAAGCTGGTCAGATACAAGGCTCGATTAATAGTCAAAGGTTTCACTCAGAGGAAGAGGATCGACTTTGACGATATATTTTCACCGGTAGTGAAGATGAGTTCAATCGGAGTCATACTAGGACTAGCTGCTACCATGTATATTCATTTGGAGCAACTCGACGTGAAGACCGCATTCTTGCATGGTGATCTTGATGAGGAGATATATATGGAACAACCAGAACGATTCGAGGTTAGAGGTAAAGAGGACATGGTCTGCCGGCTGAAGAAAAGACTCCACGCAGTGGTATTAAAAGTTTGATTCTTTCATGGTGCATCGGGGGTTCAAGAGAACAGATGCAGATCCATGTATTTATGTCCGGGAGATACTCTAACGGTATCGTTCTTCTCCTGTATGTTGATATGCTAATTATCGGACAAGATACAGAGATGATAGCAAGTTGAAGAAAGATTTGTCAAAGAAATTTGACATGAAGGATTTGGGTTCGGCAAAGCGGATTCTCGGAATGGAGATTACCCGATCGAAAAGCTGGGAAATTGTGGTTATCCCAGGAGCGCTATATTGAACGGGTTCTAGAGAGGTTCAATATGAAGGACGCTAAGCCAGTTAGCACGCCACTTGCCGTGCACTTTCAGTTGCGAAAGAAATCTAGTCCATCAACAAACGAAGACGGAGAAGATGTTCCATATGTTCCATATTCATCGGTTTGATGTACGCCATGGTGTGTACGAGGCCAGATATCGCCTCACGCAGTTGGCGTTGTGAGTTCATTTCTATCGAATCCCAGGAAGTCACATTGGAAAGCAGTGAAGTGGATGATGAGATACCTGAGAGGAACATCCAAATTATGCCTAACATTTGGATTGTAAATGTTTTCTTATAGGCTATACGGATGCTGATATGGCCTGTGATCTCGATAGTAGAAAGTCGACGTCGATATACATATTTACATTCTTAGGGGGAGCTATCTCATGACAGTCGAGGTTATAAAATGTGTTTCTTTATCAACTACTTAAGCGGAGTATGTTACAGCAACGGAAGTTAGCAATGAGATGCTCTAGTTGAAGAGATTCCTTCAGGAGTTGGGAATTCAGCAGGAGGAGTACATAATATTTTGCGATGTATCATTCGAGGACGAAACACATTGACATTCGTTATCATTGGCTCAGACTGGCTATTGAGGAGAAAGCGTTCAAGCTGTAGAAGATCCACACAGACAAGAATGTGGGACATTCTGACGAAGGTTATTCCAAAGGAGACGACAGAGTTCTGCGCCGGGCACGCCGGCATGGAATTTCGCTGAGGCGGTAGGAGATCTCCCCGCAAATAATGAATGAGGTGCAGGGAGAGAATTGATGGGATCCAGCCTTGCAACATCTAGCCGCCCACCTACAAAGAAAATAATATTACTACCTCCGTCCCAAACCGTTTTGGACATTTTACTATATCGGGCATCCCAAACCGTTTTGGACATTCCTTTTATAGCAAAAAACTACCACAACCAATCAATATAATACTATTAAATATTCTTAAAAGACGTGTCAAAATATACACTTTTACCTTTTAATGGTACTATATTATTAAAATATTCAATTTCTTGAAAACCGTGCCATACTCCAAATGTCCAAAACGGTTGGGACGGAGGGAGTATAATATTTTATTATAATATTATTTTATATATATAAGAAAATAATGAACTGTTCTGGCCACCCATTTTGAGCGGTCCATAACAGCTGAAGACATAAATAGGTTGAGGATTCTTCAGTTATGATCATCACAAGCTCATTCGAGTTTTACTATATAGAGAGAAGTAGTACAAGTGAATTGTGAAGTTATAAGTTCAGGTAGAAACTGATAGGGTTCCACATCCACAGAGAGGTGTGAGGTAAACACGAGTGGTTAAAAGTGAGATGGTAAAAATTCTAGGGTTGTAATTTTTACTAATGTGAAGATTTTGTCGACTCGGCCGTGGGTTTTTCCTCTTCGTTAACAGAGGTTTTCCACGTTAAAGTTCTGGTGTTTTTTTACCTTACGGTAATTTTATTTTTACCGTGGTAGTTACTGTGCGGGGTACCACCCAATTTACCCTGTGGGTCCCACTTCTCCCGATCGTCGTGCCGAGCCAAACCGGGACCTATTACGTAGCGGAGCCCACTGACCACCGTGGGGCCCACCACCATTCCAACACCATCAGTAAGATGCCAACACGCCGCTAAGCACCCAGTGAGAGAACCGATTCTGGAACAGAACTTCCCACTCACGTACACCTGCAGATGACGCAACGAAGAGCACCCACAGAAAGAGTATACAAAAAGGTAGGAAACCAAATGATCGGATCGACAAAAGGAAAAAGAGAAGAATTAGGATGAAGAGAAAATCAAGGAGAATGAAACTTAACTATAATCATGATAGCACGCGGAGATAATTTTCGAGGTTCCTAGGGCATGGCCTTATCGAGAACTAGGCTTGTCAACGGGGCGGGTTCGGGGCGGGGATCTAATCCCCGTCCTCGTCCCCGTGCCCGCGGGGATCCCCGCCCCAGAGGGATTTCCTGCCCGTCACTATTTTACATAAACAAATCAATTTTTTTTATTATTAATATTATTTAAAATATATTTTATATTATTTATATTATTTAAACTACATTTAATATTATTTAACTTTATTTAATCATACTTATATTATTTTAATCTTCCCAAAGTATATTTTAATATTGTTTATCTTATAATAAGATTTATTGAATATAATATGTATTTATTTTTTTTTTTTCGGGGATGGGACAGGGAACGGGGTGGGGATATCCGCGGGGAAAAATGCTTCCCCGTCCCCACCCAGCGGGGGTAGAATAGCGGGGATTCTCCGTCCTATTCGGGGCGGATCCCCACGGGGACGGGGAATTCCCGCCCCATTGACAACCCTATCAAGAACCGAGAGATCTACCATGTTAGGAAGATTAAACGTAAGTATAGGGATAAAGAAAACAAAGCAGCTCACAAAGGAGAGAAAGAAACACTCATCTGAGAGAGGGGGATACACTCAAAAGGAGAGAAAAAATTGAATTACATATCCTTTCACTTAAAACTAATTTACCAGGACTTTTAATTAAAATAAAACAAGACTAACAAGCAAGGAAATCGAAAAAAAAAATCACTTACAACAACTCCACGATGATTCTCCCAAATCAAAAGCCCACTAAAAATTTCTACCACCAAGGAACGATTAAGATACCCTCTTGTCGTTTTTGTGGCAACTCTTCTCAACCAAATCATTCGAACTAAATCATCGTCGGTATCTATAAATCGATTTTGTTAGCTTTCGAAAAAAAAAAACTAGATTCGGGTATTTAGTCACAATTGTGTTCTATGTCTCTATTTTCCATTTTTAGCTTAATTTAGGATTTTCTTAGGTTGTTGCAAGACTAGGGATGTTTATAGCTTAAAATGGGTCGTCATTGTTCGTTTTTTTGGATTCTTAAGGTTTACAATTAGGAATCACAACTTATGGTACGGTATGTGCTTCTTTTGGTATATATTGCTTTGCAAATAACATTATATGTAATAGTATAGAATGATACTGTAATGTATGTTGCAATTGTCGCTTTGCATTTGTAGTAATGTAGATAATGTTGTTCGAATATATTTTCTGCTTTTATTTAATTGTATTTTAGGGATAGGATGTCGCAGGTTCTCGAAGAGATTGGTGATGATGAAAAGATAGATGAAGAGCGAATGCGTAAGGGAGATGATGAGGTTGTTACAGAGGCACGTGATGAGGTTACTGTTGACGGAGAACAGTGGTAAGGCACTGAGAATTATATGTATGAGGGAAAGTGAGGAAAGATGCAACCATAAGGTATGATTTTCT